>CM016620.1:21907713-21921726 GCA_005393395.2 Gossypium australe | reverse complement strand
AGTTCTCCGCCTCTTCCATAAAACCCCTTAAGGGTTTAAATTCAACAATGAACACCAACCAAGTCTAAGCAATGCTCAAACTTGGTTATAGGAAGTGACTTAGTCATCATATCTACAGGATTTTCATGAGTACTAATTTTGCTCACAACAATATCACCACGAGCAATAATATCACGAACAAAATGATACCGAACATCAATGTATTTTGTTCCCTCATGAAACATTTGATCTTTTGTAAGGAAGATGGCACTCTGACTGTCACAAAATACTACACTGATTTCAAGGTCTACATTGAGCTCACTAAAGAGTCTCTTCAACCAAATAGCTTCTTTACAAGCCTCAGTAATCGCCATGTACTCAGCTTCAGTGGTAGACAAAGCGACTGTAGTTTGCAAAGTAGCTTTCCAACTGATTGCACAACCTCCGATTGTAAAGACATAACAAGTGAGAGATCTTTTTCTATCAAGGTCTCCAGCAAAATCAGCATCAACATACCCAATGACTCCATCTCTAGTTCTTCCAAACTGTAAGCAAACATCAGTAGTACCTCGTAAGTATCTTAAAATCCACTGAACTGCTTTCCAATGTTCTTTACTGGGATTCGCCATGCATCTGCTAACTGCACTGACTGCATATGATAAATCTGGACGTGAACAAACCATAGCATACATGAGAGATCCCACTGCACTAGAGTATGGAACATGTGACATGTACTCAATCTCATCATCTGATTGTGGAGACAAAGCTGATGAAAGTCTGAAATGGGCTGCTAAAGGAGTACTAATAGGCTTAGCACTCTGTATATTAAACCTGCAAAGAATTTTCTCAATGTACCCTTTCTGACTTAGGTACAATTTACTTGCTTTTTTATCTATGAGAATCTCCATACCAAGTATCTTCTTAGCTGGTCCCAAATCTTTCATCTCAAATTCTTCACTTAGTTGGGCTTTGACCTTTCTTATCTCTCCTTTATCTTTTGCTGCTATCAAATGTCATCAACATAAAGAAGTAGATACACAAAAGAACCATCACTGTTTTTCTTAAAGTAAACACAACTGTCAAAACTACTTCATTTAAAATCATGAGAAGTCATAAAAGAATCAAACCTCTTGTACCACTGTTTTGGTGACTGTTTCAAACCGTAAAGGGACTTTTTCAGCAAGCAAACATAGTCTTTTTTTTTCTGAGACTGTAAAACCCTCTGGTTGTTGCATGTAAATATCTTCCTCAAGTTCTCCATGTAAAAATGCAGTTTTTACATCTAACTGCTCAAGCTCCAAATCATGCATGGCCACAATACCAAGCAAAGCTCGAATTGAACCATGCTTTACAACTGGGGAGAACACATCTGTGAAGTCCACTCCTGGAATTTGACTGTAACCTTTTGCAACAAGCCTTGCTTTATATCTGGGTTCTTCAACTCTTGGAGTCCCTTCTTTATTTTTAAACACCCATTTACAGCGAACAACCTTTTTACCTTTAGGAAGTTTCACAAGATCTCATGTTATGTTTTTATGGAGTGATTCCATCTCCTCTTGCATAGCAAACATCCACTTTTCTGAATCTTCACAGCTAACCGCCTCAGAATAATTAGACGGCTCTTGGTTTGCATCTATATCTTCAGCCACATTTAAAGCATAAGCAACTAGATCAGCCTTGACATACTTCTTTGGAGGTTTGATTTCTCTTCTAGTTCTATTTTTGGCAATAGAGTATTGTGGTGAAGAAGCAACTCTATTCTCAATTTTTGTACTGGCTTGAGCAGTCGACTCTATATTAATCTGATGCTCCACCTACTTTTGATTTTCTTTATTGGAAGAACTTTTAAGAGATAAGTTAAGTACCATAGCAGTTTCATCAAAAACAACATCTCTACTAATCACAACTTTTCTATTTTCAGGACACCATAATTTATACCCTTTTACACCAGCTTTATAACCAAGAAAAACACATTTAATGGATCTCGGTTCCAATTTTCCATTATCAACATGAGCATACGCAGGACATCCAAAGATCTTTAAATCAGAATAATTAGCAGGATTACAAAACCATACCTTTTGTGGAGTCTTTTTCTCAATGGAAATGGATGGAGATTGGTTGATCAAAAAACATGCAGTAGAGGTTGCTTCGGCCCAAAACGACTTTGGAAAGTTGGCATTTGACAACATACATCAAACCTTCTCCATGATCGTTCTATTCATTCGTTCTGCAACGCCGTTTTGCTGTGGAGTATGACGTATTGTCAAGTGTCTCACGATCCCTTCTAACTTGCACAGTTTATTGAACTCATCAAAACAAAACTCTAAGCCATTATCTGTGCGAAGGTATTTTATTTGTTTTCCCATCTGTTTTTCAATCATAGTTTTCCAAGACTTAAATGCAGAAAACACATCGCTTTTCTGCTTCAGGAAGAATGCCCAAACTTTTCTGGAAAAATCATCAATAAAAGTTAGTATATAATTAGCTCCACCTCTCGAAGGCACTCTTGATGGCCCCCACTGATCAGAATGAATATACTCCAACGTTCCTTTTGTGTTATGGATTCCTCTAGTGAATCGAACTCTCTTTTGCTTCCCAAAAACGCAGTGCTCACAGAATTTCAGTTTGCAAATTCCTTACCCATCAAGAAGTCCTCTTTTGCTCAATTCTGTCATGTCATTCTCACTCATATGCCCTAGGCGTATATGCCAACGTTTAGTAATATCATCATCTGACAAGGAAGAGGAAGCGACAACTGCATCACCAATGACAGTAGAACCCTGCAAAACATATAACTTGGCAGTCTTTCTCTGCCCTTTCATCACAATGAGGGAACCTTTGGAAATCCTCAAAATCCCACTTTCAGTTGTGTATTTGTGCCCTTTTGAATCAAGAGTACTTAACGAAATTAAATTTCTCTTCAATTCTGGAACATGTCGTACGTCACTAAGTATTTTGACAACTCCATCAAACATCTTAACTTTAATTGTTCCAACACTTGCGATTTTACATGAAGCATTATTTCCCATCAAAACAACACCTTCAGACACTGTTTCGTATTTTGTAAACCAATCCCGAGTGGGACACATGTGGAAGGCGCAACCCGAATCAAGTATCCATTCCTCGCTCACTTTAGAATTGTTCACAGAAGCGACTAAAAGTTCACCATCGCTATAGTCTTCTACAACATCAGCTTCACCGGAATTTTCTGGTTGTTTTCCCTTTTGATTCGCAGCCTCCCTTTTAATCTTGTTCTGTAGCTTATAGCACTCAGATTTAATGTGCCCGTTCTTCTTGCAGAAGTTACAAGTTTTACCTCTGTTTGAAGACTTCGATCTACCCTTAGATGTACCGCAAGGATTCCGATCCTGTGTCCTTCCATGATCATTATCAGCATTCCGATCTTGTCTCCCACGAACAATGAGACCCTCTCCCTGAAAGTCATTTTTAACCACAAGATGCTTCATCTTATCATATGAGGTCAAAGAATCATAAACCTCATCAACTGCGAGAGACTCGCGGCTATATAAAATCATGTCTCTAAAGGTTGAATAAGACGGGGGCAACGAACAAAGTAGAATCAACCCTAGATCTTCCTTATCATATTGAACCTCCATGGCCTCCAAGTTTGAGAGAATTTCTTTAAACACTGTTAAGTGTTCGTGCATAGACGCACCTTCCTCCAAACGATGAGCATAAAAATGTTGCTTCATATGCAACTTGCTAGTTAGAGTTTTCGACATACATATTTGTTCTAGCCTCTTCCATAATGCAGCGGCGGTCTTCTCCTTCATCACATCTTGCAAAATTTCATTAGACAAATGCAGATGTAACTGTGTTAACGCCTTTCGATCCTTGCGCTTCTTCTCTTCCTCCGTCAATGTCGAAGGCATCTTATCTACCTCTAGTAGGGCTTCCTCTAAATCCATCTGTGCAAGAACTACCTACATCTTTATCTGCCACAACGTGAATCTGGTGTTGCCATCCAACAGCGAAATTTCATACTTCAAAGACGCCATTACCGTGATCGAGATGAAAAAATCGGAAGCTCTGATACCAATTTGTGTAAAATATAACGTCCGTAATGACAAATATTTTGCAAATAAATAAAAATAAAAATAAAGAACACATAGATTTTACGTGGAAACCCTTTCGGGGAAAAAACACGGAGAGGAGAAGAAATTTCACTATGTCGAATTCGAATCAAATTACAAGAGGAATAGACTATGTCTATTTATAGGCTTGTAAAGCCATATTCTAATAGGAGTATAGTAAGATTGAAACTCCTTATTCTAATCAATATCAAATAGATGGAGTTTAATAAGGTTTAAAAAATCTTATTTAAAATAAAATAAAAGTAGTGTAGTTCTATAGGGATTCTTCTTTTATTTTATTTTACCATTGTATTTTATTTAAATAATGATTCGGGTCACTTAATTCTAACAAGAACAATTTAATAAATTCTTTTATGGATGTGAAAATTAATCAAAGTTTAAACAAAATGGTGCCCTACCTTCAACATAGATATTTTTTTTCAGCTCGGATTAGATCTACTCAAAGAAATGAGAGTATGAACAACAAATTGCATCAAATTATGAATTCCTCTCTGTCCTTTATTTAAGTTATACAACATTATAAAGAAAAGACAAAAGAATTTTGTCAAGTAGAATTAAATCAAGATTTTTAATAAAAAATGGAGCACAAAGTAAAGTTAATGGGCGCAGGATTTTGAAACATGCTTCCGATGTTTATACTCTTGCTATGTTTAAAAGTTTTGAGGAAGACTTGATGGATAGTATAGGCTTGAATTGCATTAAAGCTAGTAGTAGCGAAAACTTTTCAATATATCAAGTAACTGAAGATGGATGTGAGAGAATCTACACTGTGGAGTTTGACATTTCAAGTAGCATTGCCTCGTGTAGTTGTAATATGTTTGAGAGTTTGAGATTATTTTGTTGTCATGTTTTACGAGTTCTTGTTATGAATAATATGAAAGAGATGCTTGAAAATTATATACTAAAGAGATTGACAAAAGAGCAAAGTCGTTGTTGGCAAGTGATTTAAAGCCTCATTAGCAGATGAGGAAAAATCCAGTTGTTAATTGTGCGAGTTGAATCATATCGATTACAACCTTTTTTACAAAGGTTCATTGGCTCTTAAATATACTCAAATTGTTAAAAAAAAAATTAATGGAGACATTGTAGGTCGTTGAAAAAGAGATGGAAAATTTAAAGCATACATCTTTTTAAGAAGATATTACTGATGGAGCCAATGTGAAATCAAACGAAAAATCAATGTTTGATCCGGTATGTGTCAAGATAAAGAGTTCAAAAAATTCTTGGATGAAAAATCAATTTGAGAAAAGTCAAAAAAAGAAAACAAAGAAGACAATGAACTCTCAACTTTTAAAAGGCGAAGAGAATTTATCAAGTAAGTAGCTTTTCCATAGTATTGTATTTGCATCAAATTTTTATATTATTCAATTAATTTATGTCTTGATAATAGGGAAAAAAGATAATAAAAAAAATTTGTAAGTTCATTTCTATACTTTGATTTGTTTATTATCATATTTAATTTTAACTAATAATTGTTGTTTTAATCCAGGACAACAAAACAAATCAGTGATGCATAAAGATTCTCCATTAACGTCTCTCCTAATGGTAGCTCACACTCATGTTTATCCTTCCAATCGTCAATTTCCAATGCTCCAGACTATCATAATCACTTTATTCACTTTTCACAGGTACTTTTTGAATGCAATATTATGTTTTAAATGTAAAAAATCTTCGAATATGAAAATATTTTACGTAGGATTTTGGTTCAAATTGAAAGTGCAATCCTATATGTAACATGAATTATACTAGAGTGATGGAAGATATTAATTCATCAGCGTTCATGACTCAGGTAATACATATTTTTTATTTATAGTATATGGAAGCATATTATTTCTCGCCTTGGGTTCTTCTAATTGTATGGTATTTGATACTTTTAATATAGGGATACTTCTCAAAGGCTCTGGAATCTCAACAAAAATGATGATAGTTGATGTGGAAGACCGCGATGCAGATAAGTTGGCGAAGGAGTGAACAGATCAACTCATTGTCGAGTTTTTTGTCTGATGCAGTTTAGTGTTTGCATTAATTGCTTACACTTTGTGTACTGATTTGGGTTTTTATTTCGCTTTTGGTTTGACCACTTTCACTTTGTCGTTGCGTCTCTTGTATGCACTAACTTTCATATATTTTCACATTCTTCAAAATTTTAAAATTGATACTACTAAAATTTTTTACGGATATAATAATAATGCAATTGGACCATTTTGGCTAAACCATCAGCAAACTTGGACAAAATTGACAACCAATTTCACGCCCAAACAAGTCGATATTGAGACTTTGGATTGGCAAGAGCAACAGTCCATACAAAGCATTAGACCAAGTAGAAAAAATGCAAACACATAATAGGACACCAAGAGAGTAAACAAGAGAAGCAGACCAAAACATAAAAAAAGGAAGCTACAACCAGGCGAGAAACATATCAAAACGCTGAAATCCAAGCTTGGCAAGACCATCTACGAATCCGTTTGCATCACGACGAGTGTGCACAGGATGCATCAATATGCTGCTTGAAAGAGGCTTGGAATACATAAGACCCAAACTTTCATTTTAGTAACCCCAACCTAAGAACACACAAAGTAGCATTAAATATTAAGGGGACAAGCTATATATAACTACAAAGGGAGCATTAAAGGTACCGTTATTGCATTATGTAAGCAAACACATACTTCCTATATTGTTACATGACAAAAGGGAAGGAAATATCAATAAATAAATATACAAGTGCTGAGTTGATGATGATAAAGAAATTATAATTGAGAGGGATATGCTAAAGTTGAACTCTTAAACAAAAATGTTTTACTAATATATAATTGAAAGTGAATGGCAAAAAATCAAAAGCAAAAGTAACTAAGAACATAGGATAATCCCATTCTTAAACCATCTGTTGAAGACGGACAAATGAGACAAACAAAGAAAAGCACCAAAAAAACATCGCCATGTTTCATATTAAAAAGACTCCATTTTTTGTGCTAAAATTACAAAGCCAATTTGATTATTAGCATTGTCAACTTTTATCAAATATCATCCTCAAAGAAACATGGCATAGAAACATAACATTAGTTGTAACCATAGAGAAGAAAAAAATGCAACTATATGTTAGTGACATGAGAGTGAAAAGAACCTTCTAATTGTCCGCAATTTTCAAGGATAGGGTTTTCTCCTCTTAGCTTCAGTGGATGCACTGTTGCATCGGTGCTTTGGTAAATGCTTTTTTCAATAACAAAAAAGAAATTGTGAAACATGAAAACTGTTGAGGCAATTCTTGATCTTCAGCTTTTAGTTTCTGTCGTTGGTTGTTTTCCATCAATATTTGAGCTTTGATAAGTTAATATAGTGCTAAAAACCAATGATGTTTGATATGAACCGAATCAGACGGTTGGATCAGATCGAGAATTGACTGAAAATCTGGAGTGGAACCATAGACCGGAAATTAGAAATTTTGGGCTTCAAGCTGTGTCAAGTTGAAAAAGCAGCCCAACTTTACTTTTTCTTAATTCAGCCCAAAAGGAAGAGAACAAATAAATTAAAAATAATTAAGAAAAAACTGAAAAAGACAAAAAGTAATAAAAAGTAAAAAAAGTAAATCCTAACCTAACTCATTTCTTAGGGGTGAGCAAAATTCGATTCGACTTGAAAAAATTGAAAAAAAATTCGAATTGCGAGTTAAATGAATCGAGTTATTCAAGTTATTCGAGTTATTCAAGTCAACTCGATTTTTTTTTCGAATTTCCAGTTCGAATCGAGTTGAGTTTTCGAATTCAAATAACTTGAATAATTCAAATATCAAACTATAATATTTTACATTTTTACCCCAAACTCCCAAACATTTTTACTTTTCCCTCAAAACTTTTACTCCTTCCCACTTTCCCCCCAAAACTTTTACTCCCCTCCCATCCCAACCCCCCAATCTACCCAAAATCATTTCCCACCAAAATTTTACTCTCCCATTTACTTTTTCTTAAAATTTTACTCCCAAAAACCCTCAAAACTTTTTATTTTCCCCCAAAATTTTTACTCCCTCCCACTTTTTCCCTAAAACTTTTACTCCCTTCCCATCTCATCTCCCATCTACCCCAAACCCATCCCCCCTCCAATTTTTTTTTAATATTTTTCCTTCAAAATTTTACTCCCCCTATTTATTTTCCCTAAAACTTTTATTCTCCAAAACTTTTTATTTTTCCCCTAAACTTTTGCTTCTCACCCTTTCCTCTCAAATAAAAATCAAAATTATCCAAAAAAAAATCACTAAACACAAATAGTAAGAATTTTATTTATATCTACTATTTATATTATTAAATTAAATTTCACATTTTATATTATTTATATTATTGAATTGCTTAGTCATATTGAATATTTATATTAAAATTGAATTATTAATTATGCCATAAAATATTCGTGTTAAAATTTTATATTGGTATCAATTTCACATTTTATCTTTAAAATAACTTTTATTAAAAAAATCACATTTTTACATTTAATATATTTTTTAATTCCAAAATACATAGTGACAAGAATCTGAAGATAATTGAAAGAACTAAACAAGCAAAGAAGCTAACCTGTATATAAAAGATTAATAAATAAATTATTTGGTGATGAAAGTTAATAAAAAATTTAGTTAAGGTGGACAAATTTTATTACGATGGGTGACAACGGTTACAAGGACCCAAAATTATTTTTTAAAATTTAACTCGAACAAATATATTCGATTCGAATTTCATCTCACTCGACTCGATTCGAGAAAATTTCAAATCAAATTAGGATGATAAAATATGATTCGTCAACTCGATTAACTCGAATTTTTTTCATTCGATTCGATCGAACGCTCACCCCTAATCTCATTTCTTAAATTTTTTTTACTCCATATTAGGGTTTTGGACATATTTTAGTTAGTTTTAAAATCTCAAGTCTCTCATCTCAATTTTTTTTAATAGTAAATTGATTGATTCCATCAAATCAATTAAAACGAAAGTTGATTGTCTAACTAATTTGATTACGGATCCAATTCTCAAAACTTTGTTGAAAAAAAAAAATCAAACATCACAAAATTAAAGATGGAATGTTCTAAAAATTAGTTTTACATCTAATTGTATTAACTTGTCTCAGGAAAAGAAAACATGTTAGTAGTATATTATGAGGTAATCTATATATATATATATAATCTTTCTGAAAAGAAATATTAATTGTTATGATAGTAGTATAGTAACATGTTTAAAGACAATTAAGAAAAAAAAGTTATGGATATATTTATACTTGATAATGTGAGAGAGATTGGATAAAAATATAGGTTTAGAAAATGGCCTTCGGCGAAGAAACAAGGACTGTTTTTTAAATGGCTCGGGCCTCATATAAGCTTTTTGGCCTGGGCTTAACTTGACTCGGATTTGCAAAAAAAAAAAAGACACTATGTTGCTTTTTGCTATTGTTTTCACTGTTTTTCCTATTATTTTGTCATTGTTTTGGCGTCATTTTGTTATTATATTGCTACTATTTTGTTGTTATTATTTGAATATTGTATAACTCTTGTTTTATTGTTAATTTTGCTACTATTTTAGGGATATTTGCTTGCTAAGTTACACCTATTTTAGTGTTATTTAAAGTATAAATATTTTTTAAATTTATTTTCAATTTTTTGGAAAAAAAATATTTTAATGTTTTTGATGTATTATATTTTTAAATTTTTTATATAAAAATAATAATATAAAAAATTGTAATACAATCAAACCGGATTTTAATATTTTTATCTGGATTGATCTTGAGCAAAATTTTAAGCTCAATTTTCGGATTAGGCCGGGCACGAGCCTAAAATTCTATTGAGGCCTGACCTGGCTCATGATCACCTCTAAATCTATTGATCTGTTGTGGGTTATTTATAGTATAAATTATTTGTCCATTGCAAATATCAACTGCACATATAATTTATTCTATACCTCAAATTGAACCTGTTTCGAATAGGGCCATTAATGAATCTACAATTTACATTCTTTCAAATTCACTTCCTGCATGGAGGGTTAATATGTGTATATATATATATAGTAAAGTTGAAACCTGGACTCAATGGCAATCAACTAATAAAATGCAATGACGATATTAATTTTTCATGTTCAAACCTAAGCATATGAATTATGGGGTTGGCAACTTGCTAAACTCGATGGAAAGAGAAGTGGACAACGTATAGCGATCATATATACTAAAGAATGTTCAATTTCAACTTTGTATGCATGCATTATTACATTTATTGGAGCAACATACTGAAGAAGAAGAATAATTGAGGAAAGAAGTCTTTTAACCGATTGTCAATATTGTTGACTAAATCAAATGTCGTCCACAACATGTTTTTAAACTTAAAAACACATCAACTACATTTTACTATTGCCTAAATCCAATTCAATAAAAGCCAAACCAAAATGTTGTAATTCAAATACGTTTTCTATTTTCTTGAATTCCTGCTACTGTTTATAAGCATATCTTCGTAATGAAAATAGGAACTCGATCTATAAACCGCCCAAAACATACATACATATCGAACCAAATGGCTACAAAGTGAAGATACTGATATGAGACAACACTGTCGCATGGTTTACGTGCATGGGTAAAAAGTAAATAAATAAAAAATGATATATAATGAGTTTTGATGTTTACTTAAATGGTGCGCACCATCATTGGTAATACGGTGCGTTTCTTTGGTTGTTTTTATTTCTGTTTTTGTTTGTTGTTATTAGCTGGGTAGTTTTGACAGCTGGGCACTAGAGTTGTACTAGTTGCTACTGTTACCTAAGGAAAGGGACGTGTATACAGTGGCCATACCAGAAAATTAAGCTTTATTCTGTTGTTCTCTCTCATCTCTTTTTAATGGGTAAAATACCTAAATATATCAAAAAATTAATTTAATTACGAAAAAGGGTCGGTTTTGAAAAAAATTACGGAAAAGGGCCGTTTCCCCACAAAACGCGTCCACGTCAGCGCGTTTTGTGGGGAAAAACCAACAAAGCGCGTCCCAGGGGCACGCTTTATGCCACATCAGCAAAGTGGGCTTACGTGGACGCGCTTTAGCCCGTCGATCAAATGCAAATGGTAAGTTTTAATTTTAATTTTTCAATATTATTTAATTTTTATTAGGTTTATGTAATTTTAATTAATTTTTATTTTATAATTTTTTAAACAGTCTGTAGATCGGGTGTTGCAATGTTATATTCACAATATGCATGGTCCCTCATCGACGTTGATCGAGAATTACCTGCGGGAAGCGGGTTTTTGGCACGTGGCCACGATAGGCCGGGGGTTCAAATTGGAGCTGACTTTAATCAGTGCGTTGATAGAGGTGTGGAGACGCGAGACGCACACTTTCCATCTTCCATGCGGAGAGTGTACCATCACTCTAGAAGATGTGCAATTGCAATTGGGATTGCCAGTGGACGGGTTGGTAGTCACCGGGTCCGCAACTTCTACCGATTGGATGGCCGTATGCTACGAGCTTCTGGGTGCCATTCCGGATAACATTCAGGGAGGTTAGATCGAGATGGCCTGGTTACGAGGCACATTCCCGGAGCCGAATGAGGGTTCGACCCAAATAGAAAGAATACGGTATGCTTGGGCATACATTCTGGAGATAATTGGAGGTTATCTGATGCCGGACCTGTCTAGAAACCTCGTACACTTGAGATGGCTACTGAAACTTGTTGATTTTAGAGCAGCCGGTGAATTGAGTTGGGGGTCTGCCGTGCTATCGAGGTTGTATCGGGAGATGTGCGGGGCGACGAGGCCGAGTAAAGCGAAAATCGGAGGTTGCCTATCACTACTGCAGTCATGGGCACGGTTTCGATTTCCATTTTTACATCCTCGACTCGACCACCCATATTCATTCCCACTGATAACGAGGTAAATTTAATGTTATATTTTACAATTATTACGTCGATTTATAGTATAATTGTATGCTAAAAATTTATTTAATTAGGTAGAACCATTCGGCGAGTTAAGCTGGAATACCTACCTCGATATACGGCTTCTATTGGACCAACGGTCGGAATCACAAGTAAGTTTCAAATTTCGTATTTATAATTTAGTATTTCGTATTTAGTGTTTAGTATTATATATATAACTAATATTTTGGTAATGTTAATATAGTTTCAATGGACACCGTACGAGGATCCAGAAATTCGGGCAGTAATTCTGGAGGAGTTCTTGCAAAATCTGAACAGTTGGCACGTGAAAGTCCCATTGATCACCTATGCGACCGTGGAGATGCACCAGTCAGATCGGGTTCTGCGGCAATTTGGATTCCGGCAATCGATTCCCGTGCCACCTGAGGTGCTCAATGATGAGCACAAAGTGGACTTACGGCAGTTGCACACGGATTGGCCAATATTTTGGTCAACATATATCGAGATGTGGGAGAACCGGTATGACTATTTACCTATCCGTGAACCGATCGTCGTTCCTGAGTTAGCGTGTGTGCCGGAATACATGCCATGGTTTAGGATCCATTGTAAGCCGTGTAACACCCCAAACCCGGTCTATATACTAAGACCAAGTCTGGTATGTTACAGGATTGGAGGTTTTGAAATTTTAAAGAAACAACGTGACTTGAAAACCATTTTTTTTTATGTCTGTGTTGAAAAACATTTTTTACAGTTGTGATTGAAAGTTTTGTGCCGACTTCTTTTTAATCAAATCAAAAAGGTTGTGAGCAAATCTGTTATTTTACGAAAGCCAAAATCAAGGATTCTCATAGAGTGACATTTTAAAACGATGTTGTAATTTTAATAAAAACTCCGAATTAATTAGTTACTTGCAATCCATCTTTTGTTAAACACTTTGAAAACTATTTTTTTTTTAATACTCCATATTCAATAGTTTATAAAACATGCAATATCAGCATAAAAATCTAAAACCCAATTTAAAATTAAAGTTAAAGCGGCCTTATTACAACTTGAAATCCCAAAATAGAAATAAATTTAAAATAAAGTCTGAGTTTACTTAAAGAAATTGCAACGCATGGCCACCTCGAGTCTGTCTCGGACCAAGACCCGCCATCTACTAATTACCTGCAAAATTAACAAAAGGGGTGAGTCATCGAGACTCAGTATGTATATCCCCATTTAACATAAATTCGGCCTTAGCCCACTCAGTACAGCTCATGTTATGTACATGCAAATGCTACCTATCCCAGAATAGCTCTTCATCCAAAACACCCGTGGCATTATGCCACTGTGGTTCATGACCACCGTGGTCCTAGACCACTCGTGACCGTAGTCACTCGTGACAGAGTCACTATAATGTTCTCGTGGGGCCAACCCACTGTGGTCGTAGACCACCGTGATGATCTCTGATAAATAATGCATACGTGGGGCCAACCCACTGTGGTACTTGACCACCGAGATAAGTTACTAATTAAATTATTCGTGGTTTCAACCACCGTGGTACTTAGACCACTCGTGACGAAAGTCACTCGTGACCGTAGTCACTGATTCTCTCTCCTCCTTCATTCAATCCCGAGCCCATGCTCTTTTCATTATGCACAATATGTATGCAACCAAAATTACAATATATAGCAGATCATATTTCATACATGCATAACATCAGAATATACATACATGCATATTAGCAGCCATAATATTAACGAAAAACTTACCCGGTGTCTCCAACCTTACCCCTAAGGGTAGTTAATCCATCATATCAGTTATTTTGGCTTTCGGCCATTTCAGTTAATAACACAATATCAAAGAAGGCATGTGAGTAGTACACACCTGATAAAGCGTAATACCAAACTATCTACGTGAACACTTTCGCTAGCAGGAACGACGGCTATTTGCCTATCCTAGGCAGACGTCGGCTCTCTACCACAACCCGGCGAAAATCCCGAACTGTCGACACAACACGCTTCTTAAACTTAAGAGCCAAAACTATGGGTTCATTCCCTTCC
>CM016620.1:21813680-21907659 GCA_005393395.2 Gossypium australe | reverse complement strand
TTCAGGTAGAATAAAAATATCTCTAAGTTGTGTAAAACTATTTAGCCCTACCAGTGTCATCTTTTTATAGGAAGAAGAAGTGTAACCCTTGTTGAATTAGAAAAAGTCAATTTCAATAGAAAAACAACTTCCTAGCTGAATTAAGAGAGAGAGAGGGGGGTTAATAGACTGTGTTTCACCTCATATGTATTATGATGGGGGTTCGGGCCTCTCATGTATTAGGTCCAATTATATGTGCTTCCTGGACTTTTAACCCAGCACTTTATAATTTAATCCAACCCAGCACATGTTTTTCTATTTCTCAAAATAGACATTATTTATTAATTTAATTTAAATTAATTCATTTTCAAATTAAATAATTTTCTAAATCTGATTCTAAGTCTGTTAAAATCATAACAAGTTTACCGTAAAAGAATCTATGAGAAAATATATTTAATTTTTCTACATTCAATGTATTCACTATGACCAATTAATTTAATATCATTTTTGAACTTCAATCAATTAATTAATTAGTTAATAATTCAAAAAACTATAAATTAATTATGAAGTCATTTCCTTACTTAGTGAGAAAACCACATTCATTTTTGAATGTTTCTCGTTTCTCTAATTTTACCATTTCTATTCATTTTTGTTCATTTGATTCAACATGCAATTCATTTTTGGTTTCAACGAGCTAGTCGAGGACCGGTTAGACATATGTAATTAGGGCTCAAATGATTTATAATTAAGTTCAAGCTTTTCACCTATTAATTATAAACTCATTTAGTCATAAAGTCATTCCACTATAGTATCGTGATTAAGCTCTCCCTAATGACATACGATTACGAAAGCAACTCGATCAGGGTTCGTTCAATGACATTGTAATAAGTGTGTTACCCTCATAGTATATCCTTAATCTCTTTGGGATAAATTCGTTCTCCTTCATGAAAAGTCAATTACTATCAAATAGTAATCAAGTCATTCATCACAAAAATGAATGACTCGTGGCCATATTTACTTTTCATCTATCACGTAATGCCAATGAGAGGATATCATTTAAACATTACTCAAGCTATGAATTCCACTATTGTGAATGATGCTACATACTGAAGAAGTCGTATACTCAACGCACCAGTTTTTGATTTCTTATCTATTCAAACTCAGGCTTTCACTTACATCAAAGTATACGAGTCACACATACATAGCCCATCATCCACTCAGTATTAAGGTATGCCACACTATGAACGTTATAAATGAATAAATCCATAAACAGATTTAGGATCTATTCTACTTGAGTCTGGTCTGATGTACTGTCAGTCCAATCAGTCACATCTATGTCTCTATCTTCTGGGAGTCATCTGCTCCTATGCCCAAGTACAGGCATCTCCCTAATTGGACTTGATAGAAGTCATTTTACTCTTTCAAACGATTTGCTCATTTCCAGTTAGCCTAAGGACATATTTAGTTTTGTCTACTAATATAAGTTGTCTTTTCGTATTACGAGCTGGCCACATAATATTGCTAAGTATTAGTTTAAACATTAGACAAATATGAGCCAATATTTGCTTCTATTTTACTTTGCATGAAAAAATCACTTGATAACATTTAATAAAGTATATTAATGTAATCTGTAACACCCCAAACCCGGCCTAAACGTTACGACCGGATCTGGCATGTCACATAAAAGGGTTGTTTAAAAACTACGCGTTTGTTAAAAATTTCGAGTTTAAATATTTATTCGCTTGTTATGCTTTTGTTAACATTTTGAAAAACAGTTATTAAGGGTTTAGGAACTTCCCGTATCGCACATAGAATAATAATAGGCAGTGATCAAATTAAAAGCTAAACAAATAAAATACCAAAATTAAAGTTATAGTGGCCTTATTACAACTTAAAATCCCGAATTAAAAATAAGTTTGAAATAAGAGAACAAGTTTACGAGAAAACAATGTAAGGCCTCCACGAGTCTGCCTCAGCTCCCAAATCCGTGATCTAATGATTACCTACAAAATTAACTAAGGGGTGAGTCATCGAGACTCAGTGTGTAAATCCCCATCCAAAAGGTGTTAAGCTCTTACACAGATTCATATGCAAATATGCATGTCATGCAACCCATCCAACCTAGGTATCCATCCGAGCCTCCCAAGTCTGCCCCTTGTGGCACCTAGCCACTGGTGGTACCTAACCACTGGTGGTTCCAAACCACTGGTGACCGAATTCACAAATAATCGTTAGTGGGGCCAACCCACTTTGTGGTACCTAACCACTGGTGACGATCCCTTATCTCGATATGTGGGGCCAACCCACTGTGGTACCAAACCACTGGGACGAGTCACAAAAATAGCATATGTGGTACCTAACCACTGGTGGTTCTAAACCACTAAGACTTAGTCACAATATAATAATATGTGGGGCCAACCCACTCGTGGTACCTAACCACTGGTGACAATCTGATAAATCATACCTTCCCCCTCCTCTCATCATACCCATTGCAATATGACATAATAATTCGTGTATGCAGTATGTCATGTATGTTAAACATATGTCAAATATAAGTATAACATGAATTACCATCATAATCAGATAGATATAAAACAACATAATCACGCTAATCAACCTCTAAGGGTATAACCGTAATTTTACCTACCAAGGGCATTTTCGTAATTTACCCACCAAGGGCATTTTGGTAATTTACCCACTAAGGGTATATCAGTAATTTTGCACCTGCAATGGTCTTTCCCAAAGGCCCAAATGTCGCCCCGAGCAACTCAGTTACCATTTCCGGTCATACCGGACTATTGGGCCTAAAACCCAATTTTGGCCCATTCGGGCCCACACGCTCGTGTGGCCCACCTAACATAAATCTAGCCACGTATATGAGATTCACCTAGTCTAGTTCACTATATACTACATCATCATACAATTTATTCCAATTGGACCCACGGGCCCATTGGGCCCACTTCGGCCCATCGCGGCCCAAGCAGCCTCAACCCACAAGAATACTACTGATGGCCTTAACTATCGCGTTGAAGCCCCACGCATGCACTCGCACGCTCGTGTGGCTACTATTGCCGTGACCGGCACTTCGGCATTTGCCGCTCTACAACTAGAGTAGTTACACACCTGATAGGAATCTGGTGTTAAACCGCGCTGCGACCACTCCTGTGCCCAAACGCCCTCCAAGGTATGTTAACTCTCCTCCTGGAATGCTCTTTATATAGCTAGCTCCTCACCGTCCTTCTTTGTATCTTTCCGATGTGGGATCCCTTCGTCAGTAGAGTTTAAATTCAACTGAAACTCTTGTCGTCCAATCCGCAAAATAAATACTCCATTGCTTCGCATGAGATTCAAACCCAGGCTCCCTTGCAACATAATCCATGCTGCTAACCAATTGGCCACAAGCTCCTCTTTTGTCTAAAACCATGCACAACTAAATATAAATCTACAGCCAAATTCTAAGGTCCAAGCAAAAAGAAAACCAAAATGCAAGAGCCAAGACTTGAACCTTGGACCTCCTTCCTTCCTTATGGCGTCACCTCCCTTGCTCCCTAAGTGGCGTCACTTTGCCACTACACCACACACCCCACTTGTGTCATTTTCCTCCACATTTTATTCTTAAGGCCTACCTGCCAACTCCCAGGGTTTTTTTCACCTAAAACCAAAATTTCCCCAAAGCCAAAGTTCGATCACTGGACTTCATAGAAGCCCTCAAACCTTCCAAAATCACTTATCTAATAGGTCCAACTTGCATTTAAGTTGATCTCTTGTTCTCCAAAAAAGTTTAAACGCTACTACGCTCAAGGCCCATTGGGCCCAATCCTACTAGGCCCAATTTCGGGATGTTACATAATCAATGAAATATTTTATTAACCAAACTATTCGAAAAAAATTAAAAGTTTACAAATTAATATACTACACTTAGGGCACTAGAGCCAACATCGCCCACCTATCAAATGGATCCTATGGCATGTCGACTATACTCGTAACTCTATTTGGCACTGTTAATGTAACGACCCAAAATTTACGGGCA
Source organism: Gossypium australe (assembly GCA_005393395.2). NCBI lineage: Eukaryota > Viridiplantae > Streptophyta > Magnoliopsida > Malvales > Malvaceae > Gossypium > Gossypium australe. The sequence goes on along the minus strand of CM016620.1, from coordinate 21,903,650 downwards.
TCGAAAAAGTGAGTTGCCAGGTCTTCATTTTAGTAAAACAGATTCGTAAATATTTATTAAAAATATTTACGAAGTTAGTTTTGAGTTTAATTAGGTTTTGGTTAAGTAAATTAGCTTAAAATAAGAGTAACAAGGAAAAAGGACTAAATTTCAATAGAGGAGAAAGTCTAATTATATATTAAAGAAAGTTAAAAGGACCAAATAGGCAATTATGCCATTTTCAAATGTTGAGGCGGTTTACGATAGAAATATCAAACATATTTTATTTAAATATAATATATTATATTATAATAACTTAATAAATAAGTAATATATATTAATTTATATTATTATTATTATTATTATTATTATTATTATTATTATTATTATTATTATTATATAAACAAAAGAAAGAAAAGAAACATAAACAGAATAGCAAAAGAAAACAGAGAAGAATAGGGAGAAAAAGGAAAAAAGGGGGGGAATTAGGGTTCCAAGCTAATTTGGTAAGTCAATTTAATTCATTTTCTTGTGATTTTTGAGTTTTTATGATCCTAGAACAAAATACTATTACGTATATATTGAAAATTTGAAAGTTAGTAGATTTTTGGGTATAGTTTATGTTAAATTAATTGATGAATTAGGGATTTAATTGATAGAAATTTCAAATTAGAATTGGGAAAAAGGATTAAATTGTGAAATAAGTTATAAGTTTTGTGTAATTAAGGACTAAATTGTAAGAAATTTGAATTTAGGGTTTTGTGATGAAAATTGGAGGGTTAAGTTAAGTTATAAGTAGAAATTAAGTGAAAATAAGGTATAGATTGTGATAGAAATAAAAATAATTTTGATTAGGGATTAAATTGAAATTAAGGTAAAAATTGAATGGAAAATTTAAATATTTGATGTGAATTGATGTTGTATTGATAATTTTAACTTATTTAATATTCGTAGCTAACATCGTGCGGGAGACATCGACCAAGAAAGGAAAGGAAAAGTCGACGAGGAGTGATTCGAAATTACGGTTTGTATTACTATAATTCAAATTTTAATTTTTATTTATTTTTTAACTTTAATTAATGTGTGTGGCAAGTGGAATTGAGGTAAGGAATGATATTGAATTGTGAATTATGTGAAAATTTGAATGTATATTGATTGGAAATTGAAAGTGATTTGATTATTGTAATATTGAATTGAAAATATGAGAACTTGATATTGGTCTGAATTTGATTGAAATTGAATTGAGAAAGTGAATTGGAAACCCTAGTAACTAGTCGGGCTAAGTCGGATATAGTTGGCATACCATAGGATTGGAAGTGTAACACCCCATACCCGAGTCCGAGGCTAAGACTGGATACGAGACATTACCATGCTTGAACTCACTTAAACATGTACTTACGGGCTATAAAATTTTGTTCCGAAATAGAAACTCTTCTTTCTTAGTCAAAACGTACATATCATGGGCCTATGAGGCCTTAAACACATAGCTGGGAACTTTCGAAATTCAATTGGGAACTTTTCCTCGAAACAGGGGTCACACGCCCATGTGGCTTGGGGCACGCCCGTGTACCCCTAAGGCACGCCCATGTCTCCCAACCGTGGTCGACACTGACTATTTTCACACGGTCTTGACACGCCCGTGGACTTAAACCGTGTGCTATACCTTGATATACTGACTTATTAACATGGCTTGGGCACACGCCCAAGTTCTAACCATGTATTACACACGACCTAAACAAAAGGCCATGGGATTAGCCCGTGGTCTATCCTGACTTAAGGTACCAAGGTGCAGGGTGCACACGGCCTAGACACACGCCCGTGTGTCCATCCGTGTGGGCACTTAGAGGCTATTTACCAAGCCAATTTCCACCCTGAAATCAAGGCCACACCCATGCTCAATTCAACAACTCAATTTAATAAATCTAACATGAACAAGGATGCATACTTCATTGATAAATAAAATCATACATACTTAATACTTCATGACCAATCTCTTTGGCCATATACAAAAAGAATACTAAGCTTGATATCAACACTTTGGCTAATTTTAAAACATAGCTCAAAATGAAATGTTTCCTATACATGCCATACTTAATATAAATACTTGGCTATACCAAAATATCGATTGATAGTGTGCTCCGAGCTCCGATGACGATGATCCACGAGATTAGCTTGGCAGGACTACATGGAAAGAAAGAATAAAGGACGTAGGCATTTAGCTTAGTAAGTTTGCATATAATGCACATAGCAACATACTTGATTAATATAAACCATTTGACATAAACAATGGTATCATAAATTTTAGCTATAAAGCTTACTTACTCATACTGATTCTTACATATCTCATGATACTTACTAGTCTCATACTCGTGAGGTAAACAAGGTACCTGTATCACTTGATCACATAGATCAGCATACTCTACAATAATAATCATAATCTCTAGTTCATCATTCATAATACGAACAATACTCATTTCCAACTTGATAATAGTTTTACTTATTTATATTTCTTGTTATCTCATTTTATCATTACTCATTTGCCTGATGAATTTCTGCGAACAACCGAGGATACTGAATCTCATTCCACATATAACTTGATGCCAAAGCCATATCCTAGATACGGTCTTACATGGAATTTCTCATCTTGGTTTCGAGGCCATGTCTTGACATGGACTTATACGAAGTCTTTCTCAGGAGTTCCCCTGGGAACTTACCATTGCCATGTCTTGACATGGTCTTACTTGGTATCTTTACTCATGAACTAGTCAATGCGGAGCCTTGGCTTGGACTTACATGAAATCTTCCTTGTAACTCACCAACACCATGCATTGGCTTGGACTTACATGGGATCTCTATCTCTTGATAGCTTTTCAATGCCAAGACTTGTCTTGGTCTTACATGATAACTTTGCTTGATTGCCGATGCCATGCCTTAGCTTGGTCTTATACAGACTTTCTCATTTTATGTGGTAGATCGAGTATCCTAGGTAATCCATCTTCAATCGGGACTTTCTCATGCTTAATCTCATTGATTTCTTTGTTTAACATAACATTAAACATTTTCATGATAATATTGTACATTGTGCTAAGCAATTCAATGATAAAAATCATAAAACTTAGAAATCATACAAACTTACCTCAATATACAAAATGTATGTAGATATGCAATTTAGTCCTCGACTTTGTTCTTGCCTCGGTTTCGATCTGGGCTTTGTTTTTCTTTATCTATAATAATAATTAGATCATTTAATACTCACATTGACTAAATTGACTCTTAACCCATACTTTGGCAAAATTACTATTTTGCCCTTAAACTTTCTCATATTTGCACTTTTGCCCCTAGGCTCGTAAAATGATTCTCATTCAACTTTCTTAAACATCATGCTAAGATGATTCATTATCTCAACTATAGCAATAACAAATTCTCACTATTTCTACCATGTATGACAAATTTCCATAAAAATTACAAACTAATCCCACTAGCATTTTTCATGAAATTCACTTAGAAAAAAGATGTTTATCTAACATCAAACTCTCATAAACTTCTATAAAATATAATTTAACAAGAATATCATTAATGGGTAGATTTTTTAACATGCATCTTAGCTCAACATATAGCTAAAAATAGCTAATTCATGTTACGAGGACTCCGAAAATACGAAGAATATTAAAAATGGGGCTAAGATGCACTTACTAGCAAGCTTGAAAGATGAACAAACCCTAGCTATGGGTTCTTTGAAATTTTCGGCAATGTGGGGAAGAAGATGAACATAATTTTGACTTATTTCATCCTTTTTAATCATTTATTAGACAAATGACCAAAATGCCCTTCTCTAAAAAAATTCACCATTTACTAACTCATGTCCATTTTTGTTCAAAAATTAAAATTTGGGAAAATTGCTATTTAAGGACTTCTAATTAATATTCTAAAGCTATTTCATACAAAAAGCTTCTAGAAACTCATATTTTGCAACTTTTGCAATTTAGTCCTAATGGACCCTTTAATGGAAATTTTCATAAAATTTCCACATGAAACTTTCATACTATCATGCAAACAATTCGATTATCATAAAAACTCATTTTACTAATTTGGATTTGTGGTCTCGCACCACTGCTTCGACTAGGCCCTAAATCGGGCTGTTACAGGAAGTGTCAGTGATACTTCGACCTCGAGTCGATAAGGTACTATATGTGTCAAAATATTACTTCGGGTAATTCCAATGAGGCACTATGTGTCGTATTATTACTTTGGATTAAATCTGATGAGGTACTAGGTACCGATTCACTTCGGCAAGGCCGATAAGGCACAAGGTGTCGTACTGGTGTGTTTGGTTGGATCCATGTATCCATCAAAGTTCGAGTCAAGTTAATAGGGGTAAATGAACGAATTGGAAATTAGAATTGGCATTGAATGAATTGATAAACTGAATGATTATGTATATGAAATAGATTGAGATATTGGAATGAGAAGTGAGAATGAAATGAATTGAAATTAATGAAATAGTATATGAGTTTAATTGAATACAACTTATGAAATGGTTATTGAAAGATTAATTGTGTAAATTGAATATGCATAATTTACTATATTATTTATAAATTTGAATTATAGTAATGCCACTGAGTGTATATACTCAACATACGGTTTGTTTCCGTGCGCAGGTTAGGTAAAGTTCGATCGTTGAATCAGCATCCAAAGTCGATCTCGAACTCAAATCACGTGGTGAAGTATTTTTACTTTTGAAAATGGAATGTACCTAGGTTGATTGTAGGTAATTTGAATATGTTTGTGAATGGTATTATAAATTAACCTTGGATGGTTATATACAATATAAATGAAATGTTAAGATTATCAAATGGCATGTTTGGGTTATTTTGGTATGGTATTTGAATTGGATTGAATGAATTCAATTGATTTGATTTGGATAATACATATGATATATTTATGAAATATATGTAAATTATCTGTTTAAATTTCGTATTTGATTTGATATGTCAGGTAATACCTCATAACCCTATTCCGGCGATGATTTAGGGTTAGAGGGTGTTACAATTAACAAGGTTTTATTCTTTTTTAATCATCATTAAGTTACATTGAATTGTAGATAATTTCACAATATCATAAGTAACACACATATATACATATTTAACATATATCAACTATTTACAATATCAATAGCATCATATTATCACAATCTAAACACTTAATTTCATATTTTGACATAATTTGATCAAATCAAGCATTCGAGCTTATACGTACCTCCGGTCATACTTACCATTAAAATCATTTAACTACAACAATTTATCTATTAAATTATAAATTGGAGACCGATTATGAGATCACAAACTAAAATAGCTACTTGTCAATGAATTTGGCTTTCCTTTTGTCCCTCGACATCCCAATGTCTTCTTTAGCTACGTAAGATGATTTCAATTACAAAAAACTTATTATTTTTACATATCAATTGTGATAACATACAATTTAAACATTGAATGCACTCTATTCAATTTAGTCCATCAATACCTTAAAATCTGAAACACTCGTATCTCACGATTTACCCAGTCAAATCTAAATTCAACTTCATAATTTTAGTATATATAATGATCTCAAACTACCAAATTATAACATTATCTCAATAGCCTACATTCATTACAAGTTAGTCCTTAATAACATATAATTAATTATGTAATTTAAACTTAATTATAGTTCAAACAACACCTACCACTACTTATCCAACATTTTCTTCACATAAACTAATTTATCACTCAATAATTCTTTTTTCATTTTCAACTTCAATTCCACTATAATGGCAACTTGAATTAACTTCAATAATAGAATAATAGAAAGATCCAAGTATTGGTTGAACATGTTATGGTTTCAAGACTTAGAATTCATTTTCGATATACATATATATATATATATATATATATATGCCTAGTTCAATAATTGAATGGAAATTAAAAGATAATTATATACACGATCAAAAGGTCTGTATATATCTTACTATGTGACATGTGACTATTCGATATGTTATTGAGATATGTATATGCTTGCGATGTGATAATTGTTTGTTATTCTAATGGAAACATACACTATGATCATTGATAATGAAATATTCCCTATTAACGTTGTCGACTAGAGTTACAGGTATAATTGCCATGTCATAGGGCTCGTTTGATAGGTTGGAGATTCAGCACTATGCACGTATATATTGTGATAGTTTCTAATACTCTAGGGGTCAAGAACATATCACTAGCTCAAATACCCTCGGGGTACAAGTTTATTCTGGAGTGTTTGGTGGGGTCGATGCATTTATGCCTAATTAGCACTTCAGTTAGTATATTATTGTATTGGTAGATTGATCCGAGTATCCATCCTTGAGTCTGATTCAGATAATAGGGGTTCAAATTTGAAATTATATGTTAAACACTTGTATTAATGAAATGTGATAATAATGAAACTATAATATATGACATTAATATGGTAAAATACATGCAAATACCCTAAGATGCACCAAAACAATGTTATTTGTAAAAAAATCCGATTTAAAAAATGGTTTTCTATCACAACGAAAAATTAAAAATTTGAAAACCAAGTCGATTTGTAATATTTATAGTAATAAACTTTTCCAAAAAAAAGTACCTATGCTTTGTGCGAGACGGATCCTAAACGTTCTCAGCTTTTAATCAAACAATCTTCTCTGCTAGTCTTGTACTACAAATCGCTTCGAGTGTGGACTTGAACAATCACGAATCAAACCAGTAGAATTGCTTCAATAAGAAATTAATTCTCTCTCTCAATAGAAATCTATAGAATTGTTATTCCTAGAAAATAGAATTTTTACTTAGAAAATAAATTCTCATTATTTTTGGGTAGAATAACAATATCTCAAAGTTGTATATTTTCTTTTATATTTTTTAGCCCTACCAGACCATCTATTTATAAGGAGAGATAGAAGAATCCTAGTTTAATTAGTAGAATACAAATAATACTTATCTAATAGAAAAACTAGTCTCCTAGTTCAACTAGGAGAGTGGGGTAGCAAACCCTATATAAATAAGCTCGGGTTGTCACGCCTTATATATATTATAAGGGGTCGTGGGCCTCTTCTGTATCTGGTCCAATTATACGTGCTTCTTGGACTTTTAACCCAGTATTTTATAATTTAGTCCCACTCCATACATATTTCTATTTCTCAAAATAAATATTATTTATTAAATTAATTTAAATTAATTAATTTTCCAATTAAATAATTTTCTCAACCCAATTCTAATTTCATTAAAGTCATGACAACTTTACCATAAAAGAATCTATGATAACATATATTTAATTTCCATATTCAATGGATTAATAATGACCAATTAATTTAATTTCATTTTGAACTTCAATTATTTAATTAAATAATAATTTAGAAAATTTAAATTAACTCTCAAGCCATTTCCATGCTTAGTGAGAAACCACGTTCATTTCCGAATATAACCTATTTCTCTAACCTTATTATCTCAATTCATTTCTGTTCATTTGGTTCTATATGCAATTCATTTCTGGTTTCAATAAGCTAGCAAAGGGACTGATTGGACTTATGTAATTAAGGCTCAAATGATTTATAATTACGTTCCAACTTTTCTCTTATTAATTATAAACTCATTTAGTCACAATTTCATTCCACTATAGTGTCGTGACTGAGCTCTCCCAAATTACATTCCATTACGAAAGTTACTCGATTAGTGCTCATCCAATGACCTTGTCTCATAGGATAGCCTTAATCTCCTTGGGATAAATTCGTTCTCTCAATATAATCTTATGTCATCCCATGGTAATCATTACATCTTTCTTTATGAAAATTTAATTACTATCAAATAGTAATTAAGTCATTTATCACAAAGAAAAACAACCTATGGTCACATTTACTTTTTATCTATCATGTAATGCCAATGAGAGGATATCATTTACCTATATCTCGGTTTATGAACTCCACTATTGTGAAGTCATATACCCAACACACCATTTTTTGGTTTCTTATCTATTCAAACTTGAGCTTTTACTTACATCAAAGTATAAGTGTCACGCATACATAATCCATCATCCACTTAGGATTAAGGTATGACACACTATGAACGCCAAAAGTGAATAAATCTATAAACGGATTCAGGATCTATTCTACTTGGGTCATATCTGATGTACTGTCAATCCAGTCAGTCACATCTATGTCTTTATCTACTGGGAGTCATTTGCTCTGATGCCCAAGGCAAAGCATCTAATCAATTTGGACTTTATAAATAACATATTAGTCTCTCAATCAATTTTCTCATTTCTGATTAGACTAAGGACATGTTTAGTTTCATCTACTAATATAAATTCTCTTTCCGTATTACAATCAGACCACGTAACACCTCTTAGTATTAGTTAAAAGTTAGATAACAAATGGGTCAATATTTTCTTGACATGCGAAAACCATTGAGGATGATATACATGGTTATTAATATAATTTATGAATATAAGTGTACATAGAAAAAAATACTACACTTAGGGCACCATATCCAACATAACTGTAACATCCTGGAAAAGGCCTATGCATTTTCGGTTTAATTGTACGAAATGACAAGTTTTAAGTATTATGAATAAATTTTTGATATTTTTGGAAACTCAGAAATGTATGAAAATAAATTAGAAATGAACATTTTTGGAAACCTGGAAATGCATTGGACATGAACATTTTTGGAAACCTGGAAATGTAAGGAAATGGTTCAAAAATGGAAAGTGAACATTTCTGGAAACTTGGAAATGTAAGAAAATGGCAAGTATACAGAGCCGATCGAAAATTTTAGGAAACTTAGAAATGACCTAGAAATGTCGAATTTTAAAGTTTAAAATAGGAAATTAGGGCAAGGAGGCCTTAAAAGAAAAAGTTGGTAAGATTTGACACACAAACAGGCTTGGAAAAGTGGCCTGAAAGTGTCACTTAGGGCCTATGGAAATGGCGCAATGTGCAAGAAGAATGGGCCTGGGTTCGAGTCACTTGGGAAGCAAATAAATAAGGTTTTATTTTGGCTTCCAGAAGGCTGAGGTGGACGGCACATGCTTCTAGAAAAGGAGGTGTTTTATTTTCATAAATATGTGATTAATAAGGTGATAATAAAGGATTTTTATTGGATTATTTTTTTGAAGAGATAATAGATGGATAAATATGGATTTATCCCTTTTATTTTGATAGATAAGGAAGAGATAAAAGAGGATTATTAGTATTATTTTTATTAAGAGATAAGAGATAATAAAGGATATTTCTTTAATTATTTTAAATTAAAGAGATAAAGCTATCAAATAAAGAAGAGTGGTGGCCAAGTAAGGGACTCTAGCCTAGTAAATTTGGCTATAAAAGGAAAAGAGAGGCCATTCATTCATTCACTTTTCCTTTGCCGAATTTCTTAAGCAAATTCTCTTCTCTCTGCCGAATTCTCTCTGTCATTGTTCTTCTTTCTCTTTTCAATTCTTCACAAAGCCGAAAGCAGAATCCCCCTAGTCTTGCCGAATTTTCCTAAGTTTTATATCTTCTTCTTCTTTCTTTGAAAAACCAAAAATCCTCTACTGTTCATCAAGAAGCCGAAATTTTAATCCACATCAAGGCCATAGCCGAATATTGTTAAAGGCTCAAGCAAGGATTGCCGATTCCTAAAGTAAGGAAATCTTTCGGGATTTACTAAGTGTCGACTACAAGGAAGGAGAAGTTCTTTTCCCGAAGGTATACCATAAGCCGCGTGTTCCCTAGTTATTCGGTGAATTTCGGGATTTAAGAATCTAAGGTAAGTCATATTTAACATACGGCTAAGGGTTATTTGTTGTGAATAAATGTTAGAAATTGATCTAACATGAAGTTATAGGGATTTCGACAGAGGGATACAAGGATTTCGGGATTTGAGAATTTCAAGGTAAGTTTTAAGAATACTAATCCTACTAGGATTTGGATTTATGGCCGAATGGCTTTTTATTAAAGTAGTAAGTGATTAATCAAATGTAGGAATTTGAGATCTAAGGCAGTAGATCAGATTTCGGGATTTCAAGGAATTCGTTAAGCAAATCAGGTGTGTACCCTACCCTAAGTTTTGATAGGTTCATGGCTATGTTTAAATTAAATGTATTATTAAGAATGTGTGTACTCCACACTACTTTGTAATATGAATTATGGTTGCATGTATTAAAATATATGTTAATGAAAATATGAGCATGGCTAAGGTACCATGTTTAGGTACTAAGTACTCAGGTACGTTTCCTACTTCTACTAGGAATATGAAATATGTTATTCATAACATGAGAATATGATAAGAATGTGAACTATGGTATATTATGCATATTAATGTTTATGGGGCATATGGTTGTATATTGAAAGGGGAAGTGAAAAGTGGTGATTTAAGACCACAGTAATCTGAAAAGTGGTGACTTACGACCACAGTAATCTGAAAAGTGGTGATCTAAGACCACAGTAATCTGAAAAGTGGTTTCCTAAAACCACAGATGCGGAGCCTTAAGCCCGCAAATTGGTGTGTAGCGGAAGGAGGGTCGACTTAGTAGTCCCCACGGTGTGTTTGGCAGGTACGGGGGTGTGTAGCGGATGGACAATTAGGTTTGGGTTTGGGAATGCATCATTAATTGTATTCTATGATTTGAATGTGTATCATTTGTATGCCTGATTCTATTATGACTTAGTGTTGTGTACACATTGAGTCTGTTGACTCACCCCGTTGGGGAATATTTTTCAGGTGATGAGCAGTAATGGACCGGGTCGGCAGGAGCTTAAAGGTGGCCATGCATAGCAAGAAATTTATGATTTGGACTTTCAATTTATTTTAAGTATTTTAAGTTTTACTTTGGGATCATTGATATAATAAGGCCATTGTGGTTTACTTTATTTTTTTTCTTTTATTTATTATGTTTATGGATTTTTATCAATTAAAGTTTAAGTAAATTCCTTTTAAAATTAACTCTAAATGTTTTGTCACCTTAAATAAATGGGTTTTAACATAAGATAAATTTGTTTTCAACTCAAGCCCAACCCAAGCAATATTTTTTTTAAAAATCACACAAGTTTTTCCTAAGTAACAAAGAACTTTGAAACCGATTTTCTTAAGGAACATACCAGGTCCGGTTCAGGCTCGTGAGCCGGGTGTGGGGTGTTTCAATAACACTGTCGAATAGAGTTACGAGTATAATTGGCATGTCATAAGGTCCATTTTCATGGGTGAGAGATTTAGCACTATACGTGTATAGACTATGATAGATTATAATACCCTAAGTGTAACACCCCAAACCCGACCCATGAGCCTTGACCGGATCCGGTATGTCACAGAGTAAAAACGTTTTGAAAGATTTTGATTAACTGGTAAAAATCTGAAAATTTGCTGAGATTATAAAACGGTGTCTATTAAAACTCAAGTGGGATTGATTTTATAAGCATGGTTGAGTTGAAACCTTTGAAAACATTTGATCATTTAATTTTTAGAAACATCAGAGTTATTGTTAACTTGGTAAGTTTTGCCACCCGATGGTAACATCTTTGAAAACTCGTAAAGGTTACCCATTTTGAAATCGTTACTTTTAACCGATTCATTCAACATTTTATAAGTTCATTAGTAATATAATAGAAGTAAAGTAAAAGCAACTACTTAAACATCTAAATAACAACTAGCGGCCATATTACAAACCAAACCAAAATTTAGTAAATAATAAACTTTAACGGTGCGAAATAAAATTTCAAATGCAAGGAACAAGCATGGCCGCCTCGAGTCCTCTCCGGCTCCATCTCCGCGATCTACTCACCTGCAAAATGATATGGGAAGGGGTGAGTCACCAAGACTCAGTGTATAATCCCCAACCCGAAAATGCAACTCATACACAAGATATTAGTAAGACATGCAAACATGCAACCCAAGCTAGCCATCCATACTCCTTTTTCTACCCCGTGTGGTCAAAACCACTGGTGGTCAAAACCACTGGTGACCGAAGTCACAAATATATCAAGTGATGGGGACAACCCATCGTGTGGTCAAAACCATTAATGACCATAGGTCACAAATATCAACATGTGGTCAAAACTACTGGTGGTACCAAACCACTGGGACTTAGTCACAAATTATATCAACGGTGTGGTCAAAACCACTGGTGGTCAAAACCACTGGTGACCGAAGTCACAAATATATCAAGTGATGGGGCCAACCCATCGTGTGGTCAAAACCACTGGTGACAGTCCATAGAAATCATCTCCCTCCTCTCATCAATCCCACCATCATCATGCTCACATAACAAGTATCATGATCTCATATATCATGCATTTACATATAGCATAGCATTTAACAGCATGTGATGGCATACACGAACACGCATCGTAGATCACGTAATAGGGAACTTACCCGGAATCCAAGCCTATGCCCACAAGGCAAAGTTACTACACGAGAGGTCATATATCATCATAATAACAGTCTATACTAATGAAGTGTGTAAGGGTTTACACACCTGTTTACTTGCGAGACTAGCGAATCCCGAGCTATACTAGCAAAATCCCGTGATATTGTCCCCCCCACAATCGTCCAACACCCACACTTTAAGATCTATTAGCCATTCGGCTATATTAATAATCCCAATAACTATGTCGTACACGAAGTAACCCTCACCTTGGTTGCTGATTTGGTCTCCTACCAAATCCCGAAAATGCTCTTATTCCTGAATTCGTTGAGATCCCTATTTGGCATATATATTAGTTTCGGCTTTTAGGCATAAATTCTTTAACAAAAGGCCATTGGCCGAAACTACCCCTTTTTTCTTACCAAAACGAATTGAAATTTCAGAAGACTCCTTCAAAGTCCCTTAACGCACCTACACACAAGAAAACACATCACCTCTTGTCTTCATTAATCAAGTCATAGTAATGGTTTATTGCATCAAGGTCCTTGACTTAATTGCTAATTAAGTCCTCTAGCATTTATTCAATCGTAACTCATTAGTGATGACACTTGCAATTTAGCCCATTTACTATAATTAACAATCAATTTAATTTAATTCCACTTAATAATTCAACCCTACAAATTCGTATTTGACTCGTAATTAGTCAATTCTAATTTATAACCAACTCAATTTAATAAATTCGTCCTTGAAATTAAAATTTTCTAATATCGTTGAAAATCAAGTTACAATAATTGCAACAAATTTAGTTGAAACTTTTGTAGTTGCTCGAGGTTTTTCTCTTTTTGAATGAAAGCTGAAAATTTTTTTTGGCCAAAAAAAAATTGCGTAAAACTTTATTTTATTAGAGATTGTTGTGTTTTTTTTTTTTTGCTTTTAAGAGAATGGTTTAATTGGTTTAGAGTCTCTTGACTTTAATGGTTGATTTTTTCCTGCAAAAAGAATGACAGGTGTTAGTATATGATTGATCCACATGGCAACTTTTGTCAATATTTTACACTATTAGAGGGAAGTACTAAATTGATAGACAGAATAAAAGTACAAGTGACACATTAACCAAATTAAAACTTCTTGTACAATATTGAAAATTTTATTAAAGTAGAGGGAGGTTTTTTCCATTATATCTAAAAATATTATAACTTCAGGTCGTGTAATTGCTGTAATTTTCAGGTATGATGTTTGATCCTAATCGTTTCATTCAAATTTTGCTAACAATTATAACTTTTATAATTTTTTTTTTTATATTTGTATTTTGAGAACATGTTTTATTTTTAGATTTTAGTTACATCCACAATATTTTTTTTAGCTTTTTTTATGAGTAATCTCTTGTATAAAGATATTTGGGCAAATATAAGTTACGAAACGTTATGTTTGATTTTTTTATTATTTTTTTATAGTTTTTAAGATTTTTTTTCATTATCTTAAGAATTATTTTTAATTTTTGGTTAAAGGGTTAAAAAAACACTCGATAAAAAAAATTTAATTGAGCCTTTATGAAAAAAGTGTATTCAATGGAGCCCTTCATGATTCAAAAAAATCAATTAACTCCTTCCATTAATAAAATTGTTAGTTGTCTGATTTGATCATTAATAGTAATAACATGATTAATAAAAGTTACTAGAAATTATTAGATGGTAATACGTTGATGTGACATGCTGACCTAGCATGCCACATCATCAAAAACAAAAGTATTTTTTTTTATTTTTGTTTACACCACGTCAACATACTACCGTATGACAGTTTTGGTGGCTTTCTTCAGTCATGCCATCACGGTTAATGGTCAAATCAATTAACTAACAGTTTTTGTTAATGGAAGGAGTCAATTGATTATTTTTTTTTTGAATCATAGAGGGCTCAATTAGGTGCACATTTTTCATAAAGGCTCAACTGATTTTTTACTAACGACTTTTTTACCCCTTGGCATTAAATTTTTATCTTTTTTTAAGATTTTTAAAAAATTTAAAATAAATTTAACATGAAAAATAATATAAAATATGTGATGTTATCAATTGTCCATATCAACTATCACACCAATTATCAGTTTCTAACTTCAATTGCCACATCGTCATGTAAACTTTCAAATTTATCGTCATCTTTTATGAAAAAGTTAAATTTGAAGGATTAATTGGTTGACTAAAAGAATTAAGGTAAATTGCACTAACAGTCACTCAAATTTGATGTAATTAACAAAACAATTACTTTAATTTCAATTCAGTCACTCAAATTTCAAAAAATAACAAATCAGTCACTAACATTGTTGAAAAGTGACAAATTAGTTACCCACTAACATTATATGTCACAGGCTTAACGGGACAGTTGATGTAGCCAGTTAACTAACTAATATGGCTAGTTAACTTGCCATGTTGGATGAGGCAAAGTTGAGTGACTATCTTTTTCCGTCTTTCCTTTTCCATTTTTTAATAAATGACCCAATATTTTTACTTTTTGCATAAATGGCCCAATATGTTTATACGTCTTCTTCTCCATCCCAACAATCTTTGTTTTCAAATATGGTGATCTGCTTCACTCTCCCTTCAATCTCTTTTGCCTCATTCTTTACCTTCCAATCTCTCCCCATCTAGATTATGTCATGCTAAAACCCAAGCCAAAACTTCCAATCTATGCCCTCGTGGCCGCCATTGTTATGTCGCCAAACCATAGCTTCCAATCATAGCTTCCAATCTTGTGCCATCAAAACCGGAAACAAATATCGCAACTCAATTGTTTGTGAAAAATGTCACAATAAGCTACCCTTTTTTATTACCAACCCAACCTCCAAAATGCAACAACCATCCGTTTGAACTCGACTACGACAACAACAATTGCACTGTTTTATCCCTAAACCATGACAAATTCTACGTCCAAAGCATCTAGTACAAATACTCTATGATCAGAGCTATCAACGTGGTTAGTTAACAAAAAAAAAAAGAAAAAAAAGAGAAGAAGAAGAAATGGAGATGACCTGAAATGAGATGAGATGGTGCATTTGGCCGGATACAACAAAAAAAAGCTCTTGACTGTTCTTGTCACCAGAACTGTTCTTTGTGAAGTTTGTCCCACCGCCGTTGTTGAAATCCACAACCTTATGTTGCTGCTAAACCATTCTAGAATTTTTTTTCTCTTCTTCTTCTTCTCCTCCTCCTCCTCCTTTTTTTCTTTTTATTCTTCTTCTTCTTCTTCTCTTTCTCTTTCTTTTACTGCCCAACCCAGCTCGGGTTTTAAATTGGGGCCATCATCTTTCCGTTATGTCTAAAACGAAAAATGGTTAAAAAGACTGATTTTTTATTTTTCAAAAGTTGGGTGGCTGAATTGAAATAAAAGTAACTGTTTTATCAGTTGCATTAAAGTTGAGCGGTGTAATTTTCCAAAAATTATTTTACAATGTTTTAAGGCTAGTCTTGTATTTTAAGCTCAATTAGTTGCTATTTTAGATTAGAAGACGAAATAATTTTTGATTTATTAAGTATAAGGGGTTAATTAATTATTAATTTCCATTAATGATGTTAATAGGATGTTTTAAACCCGGGCGACCCATGAACTCCGGATTAAATCAAATTTATTTTTACACTACAACTTTATCCCTCCTCTCCCTCTTCCCCTGCCAATCAAACTTTCATGTTTCAACACTCGACCGCCATTTTATTTATTTTCTTTTTGTTTCCCTTTTAGAACCTGAAATTATGGAAGCCAAGAATTAAAGCTTTTGTTTTCCTTTTAACACGACAGTTAATTTCTCATCTTTTTTCTTTTAGATTTTTGATGTACCGAAACAGAAATCCATGGCTTGTCTAAGTCTTTGCCTTCCGGAAGGTGAATTTGACGAGTTGCTTGAACATGTTCCTTTATCAACAAGGCGAAAATTGTTACTTTCTCCCACCGTCCCGTTCGAAAACCAAGTCGAAACCTCCAGTTGCCTGGTGATTGTTTAAATTATTATTTTATTTCATTGAATTATTAGTTTTTGTGTTGCATTGTTCATATTGGATTTATCTTTGACTGCATAAAAATGGGATTTTAGAGTTTATGACTGTAATACTGAGTTAGTCGTTACTTCTATTTGTGATAAAGTTTGAAGCAGTGGGAGATTGTGATGTATGCTTAGTTAATGAAAACAAATGGGAATGACAGAGTGAATAAGAATTTGGTTTCAGATGATTTTGTTTTTTTCGGGTTATTGGACAATTTTCTTTTTCCTAGCAATTGTTTATCTTGGGAAAATTACTGTTCTCAGACTTGTATGCCCATCAAAGCTTGAATTCTTTCAAGATTCTGGGAGCAGACATGTTGTTGTTATTACTTATGATATTAGTCTTGAACTTCGGAGGTGAGTGGCATGAGTTCATTTTGGTTAAAACATAAGAAGAGGGGTAGGATCCATAGAGAGGCATGTATATTTGTTCTCTTTTATTTATTGTCTGCAGGTATATATATATTTTTTACTCAATTCCCTAAAGCCTAGGGCCTGGGGTTTGTGATTGTAACTTGAAATTGCTCCTTAGTTAATCCATTGATCTAGGATCTGAAATTACGTACGTAATCTATTTTTCTTCTCTGTTTCTTTATTTTCTCACTCCTCCCTTGTTCCCTTGAGTTATTAGTAGGTTGGTAAGAAGGGAACAGATCTACATTTGTATCATAATTGCCTTTTCCCATTGACATTGTTTCATAACTTAGTATGGAGCAAAATGAAGCCCAAAGGGTAACTGGAAAATGGAACTTCTTAGTTCATCTGGTTTCTTTCTAATTAAAGCTCTATTTTCTCTGGCTGTTCAATTTAGTTAATCTAATGGCTTATCATGAGAGGTGAAATACATCTGCTGAGCTAGAGTGAATTTTGCCTGGAACATCTTGGTGTAAGTAAACTTGAGCTTTTATCTTCAGCAGTTGAAATGAACTCGACTATTAGTTGGATGAAAAATGAAATAAAACTATAAGTATTGTCATTTATCTGACTTTTAAATTAGTTATTTCTGATCAGAGAAAAAGGCTATCATCTCTGTGTATTTATGTTTTGACTCTCTTGTTTGCGTGTTTCTTTTTTTTTTTTTTTCCCATGTTATATATATTGGAGATTGACATGCGCAGGGCCCTCTCTCTCTCCCTCCTTGCTCTGCCCGAGATCAGGTGGATCAGCATTTGGCAAAAGATAGTCCTAATTACAAAGTTACTTCTGGTGCTATTGAAGTTGCAACTAACAAAGATCCATTAGATTCTGCTGCGTTTTCTCAAGATTCTCAGCAGGCCTCTTCTTGCCATGATGTAGTTTTGCCTATAAATGTCTACAGTGAAAGACATCAAGCAGATGAGCTGACAGGTACTGAAGCTAATGCTGATGCTTCCGGATTGCAAATTAATGCCGGTGTCTTTCTGCCACCAAATCCAGTGCCGTCAAATGTTCCTGGTGTTATCAAGGTTGACTGTGCTGATAAAATGCTGCCTAGTTTATCAAAAGACAATGCAAATAGTTCTGCTACTACTGGTGTTATAGCTTCTTGCCTAGATGTAGATTTCCCTATAAATGGTAACAGCCAAGGAAGTGAATCTGACCACCTGAAAGGTAATCAAGCTGATGCTTCTGAACAGGAGAAGATCAATTTTGATGTGCATCTGTCTTCAGATGTTTCTTCTATTGAAAAAGTTGACTCTGCTGATAACATGCTGTTGAGTTTATCAAATGAGGATACAAATAATTCTGCCAGTACTGGTGTTACGCGTGTGAATATGATGGATAAAAAGCTCAGTGACTTTACATTTGGTGAACTTGACCACATTGTATTGAAAGAAAGAAGAAAATTGCTTCTAAAAAGGTGCTTCTTGCCGGTGATTATTGCTTATTCCAAGTTAGACTTTGGGTTAATATGTTATACTTTTTGAATTTGCCACTGTTCTTATTTATAACTTTCCAGGAAATTTATGGAATTGGAAAAGCCAGCTGTAAAGGTAATTTGTCTTCCATTTTTGAATTTGGGAGTATGATCATGCAAGAATGCAGTAGTAGTTAACTAGTTATACACCATATTGACGGGAAAATGTCATTTTCAGTTTTTATGTCTTTTACTTATTTGTTTTACATATCCACATCCTATGAAGACAATGATTAAATGGGAAAAAAAGTTGAATCTGAGTTTTTTTCTCTCCTTGCTTGCTCTTCTCTTGCCTAACTGGAATCGGCAAAACCTGTTCTAGAGGTAAATTATCTTTTGTTTTTTTAATGTTGGAAGTAAAGCCTCTGTTGTCTTCAAAGAGTTCTGGACATGCTCACTACATGGTAGTTCTTATACATGGCTAGTACCAGTTTATAGGGAAACTTTCGGTTTTTATCATTTGCTTGTTTACTTTCTTCTTTAATCCCCTTACCTCTTTTATACAATGATCGAGTAGATGTTTAATGCAAGATTTGTTGCTTCTGTATTTTTTTGGGGGTCGACATATCTCTACTGTTTATGGGGTCACTGGAATAATGATATTATTTGGAGGTCTGAACTTTGGTTTCCTAGCTGGAATGGTCGATTTGTTGATCCTGCTGTTTGAGTAATGTGATGTATGCTCAAATTCAGGCATTTTCCTTCTCCTTTTTGAAGTATTTATTTTTGCTATTTTCTACTTTTTATGTCAATTAATGGTACACAGGGCATCCCTGTGGGGTTGAGAGAAGATACTATAGCTAATTCTACCAGGAGCATTAAACAAGAGCTTCAGCCTATTGATGGAGAATGTTTAACAGCTCAACATCAATTTAATGATATTCCTATAAGAAATGCTGCCAATCTTTCTGGTTTTTCAGCAAATGATTCATCTAGTTTGGAAGACTCTGCTTGGAGGAACAAAGAAAAGCTTCAGTATGTTGATGGAAAATCCTGGTTGAGTGGAATTGAATATAATGACATACCTAACAGAAGTGCTTCTAATTTTCAAAGAACTTCTTCCACTGGTACATCGATTTATATTCTTCATGGGTTCTGTTACAGGTAACAATATTAACTATTGCCTGGTTGTTGTGTAGGGACTGAATCTGATAGGTCAGGAAAAAGAATGGGAGATAGCAACATAGTTTGTCCCTCTCAGAGAACATCAGTGGAGTTTACATTGCATGATGGAGATGATTCTGTTCCTGCAAGTACAAATATATGCAGTTTAGCTTTGAATACTTCGGTCAAAGTGAAAGTTGAACCATTAGATTATAGTAACTTGCAAAACCCAGAAAGGAGCACTTTTGGTAACATGGTATCAGTGAAGTGTGAAGAGGACATCTCTGATGGGATAGACCATATGCTATTTCGAGATCGGATGAAGCTGCTTACACCATTTGAGGATTTTAAATTGAACTTTTCCAACAATTTTGAGTGCTTGGGGCAAAGTGAGCCTGCTGCCTTTGGATGTAGCCTCTTTGTTTCAGAACCTGCCAAACCTATAATGATAAGCCGTCCAAGGAGTAGAAAGAAGACTGCCACGTAGGATCTGCCATTGTTTTATTTACACTTTTAGCTTTTGGTCTCAGTAATTGGTCCCTCAGGATCTTTGCTTGTGAAAATTTGCAGGGATTCGGTTGTAACAGCATTAGAAGAAGATGCACCTGAACTTCTCAAGGTACTGTATTTATTATACTTTCTTTATGGCAGGGGTTGGTTTTCTGTAGAAATATCAATTGGCTGGTAAAAACAACCCAAACTGAGGTGTTTGAACGGTTTATGGAATGCAAGTTAAAAAAACTTTGGTTACCCGAAATCGAACCGAATTTGATTTTTATTTAATTATAATTATTTTTTATTTTTATGATATAAAAATTAAATATTTTATATTTAAAATAGTGAAAATAACTTAAAAGTTTTATAAAAAATATTTTTCAAAAAAAAATACCATATAAAAGTTATTGATTATTTTTTATTTACTTGAAAATTATTGTTTTTCAGAAATATTTATAAGAAAAACTAAAACTTTGCCAAATAATATTTAAATGCCATAAAACAAAGCTCATATTGTCAAAATAAGTCTGAAAATCCAAAACAAAAAATGAAAATGGAAAAACCAAGAACCAAGCCGAATTATGGATGGTTTGAAAATTCCAAAAAATCTGACCAAACCAAACCAATATTATCCCTATTTGAAGGTACTAAGGCTGCATTTTCATCTTCTGGTTTCTAAAATATTTCAGTTGCAGGTGCTGCGTGATCAAGGTGTGTCAGTTGATGAAATTAAGCTTTATGGGGAGTCAGAGAATTACGATGCCTTAGATGAATCATTCAATGAAGATAGCTTCTCAGAGCTTGAAGCTGTGATGACAAAGGTTCAAGGATATGAGATTGAAAATTCATTTGCTGTTGCCTTTTACACTTGTTTTGTGTTGTCTTTTGTCCATGCACTTTGATGCTTTATTCAACGGAGTTTGATCGATTGATTTCTTAAGATACTTGCAAAAAGTTGAAAAACTAAGTGCTAATGTTTGGTTTATTCAACATAAGCCAACAAGTAAAGTGAACTTCCGTTGATTTAAAATGAAGCTAGATTTTCTGATGGAGAATTCTGGATATGCTTGTTAAGAGATTAAGTTGTTTAGGATTTTATTTTACATTTTATGGGTTTGATTGTGATCTTTACATTTATTTAGGCTATTTAGACTATTTAGGTTATTCCATGTTAACTAATATTTTACTTCTTTTTCTAAATTATAGGGTAGATTTAAATAGGTGCTGCACCGTGAGATTATGGCTTCTTTTTTTGTTGTTTCAGCTCTCTTTTTCAGATATTTACCCATTGATGTTTATCACAACTGACCATAGTATTATCTATTATATCCGCAATTGTGATAAAGGCGATGCAACTAAAAACACGTCTGTGCCCACAGTTTAAATCCATCTTTACAATCGATATTTTGCATTTTATTAGGGTTTAGGTGAAGTTATCATAAATCAAGGGGACTCTATTGATGTATTATTGATATTTTCTGGATTTTGAGTTTCGGTTTATTTGTCTATATCACTTTCACTTTCACTTTCACTTTCATTTTCACTGATCAATTTAGATTTAATAGTATTTTCCCCCAATCATTGCTAAGAAATATTCTATTTGAATATGCTTTTAAGTTGTATTTGAAATGGAAAGACACTTCTTTTCTGCTTATGGCTAATAATGAATTGAGTGGTATAAGGCTTGAGAATTTTATTCTGCATTAAAGTTGGACATGTGGAGGAACTTTTTATTTTGCACTTCTTGGCATAAGTTCAACTTGGTTTTACTTTGGAAGAAAACCTTAACCAAATGACTCTTAGTGATCTGAAATGATTTGTGCAGTTCAAATTCCTTTTTCAGTCTTTACTACTGATAATTGTGATCTGGTAGGATCAGTTTGAATTGTCCAGGATAGGAAGTTGTAAACTTATTTTGTTATTTCATATATTTTTGTATGCATGTAGACATTATATGATGAAAATGTATCTATTTTTTGTCGATGGTTTATTCAGGTTTAAGAGGCACACCTTAAGTTCTAAAGAAATTTGAAGTTTGTAGTTTTCAATTTAACTCTAAAATTGGCATCTAGGAAGCATTTCTTCTATAGTTTCTCTAGTGTTGTCGAGGTGTGCGCCTAAGCACGCCTACACCTTCTGCCTTAGCACTAGACAACAAAGACATCTCAAACTCTTTTGGGTGAGGCAGAATTGATTAGGTGCAAGCTTGATGCACCTGAACTTTTGTAAGGCGATGATTATAAAGAAAAGGCCACCTGATTGAAGTTCTCTTTGATTTCTTTTAGTTTTAACTTCATTTTCATTAGATTTTCCTTTAATAGTAAGAAAGGGGATAATATCAAACTTTCTAGTTCTAAATGTTTGAGTATTCAACAACAGAGATAGAGGACCAAAAGGAAATCATTCATATTGGCCAACCAAGAAACTTGCATGTTTTGTAGGTCAACTGAACTGCATTTTATGATCATGGTTATACATCTTAAGCGTATTTTATACACACACCCACACAAGACATGCATATAGCGCGTCACTTCACCCAGACTAGTGCCTTGTGCTTGAGGC
Source organism: Gossypium australe (assembly GCA_005393395.2). Taxonomy (NCBI): domain Eukaryota; kingdom Viridiplantae; phylum Streptophyta; class Magnoliopsida; order Malvales; family Malvaceae; genus Gossypium; species Gossypium australe. The sequence continues at coordinate 21,881,199 of CM016620.1, read as the reverse complement.
AATATAAGGGTCTAGCCTCAAAATTGCCCCTTGTGCCCTTTGACAACATTTTCTCTTTGAATATGAAAAGGACAATACTCCATGCACCGCATTTTAATTAAATAGAGCTGGGATGTTCATTATCAATGAACTGAAATTTCTATAGTTTTCAAGAGTTCTTCTCTTTACCACTTTGGCTTTTAAATGCTTTTCCTTCCAAAAGGCTTCTGATGTTAGCTTTTCTATGATGTTTGGGACAGCTTTTCTCTCAACGCAGCCATTTTTTTAAGTTTTCTTCTATACGATGTGCTAAGGGCTCAAAACCTAGTTATTGCTTGGCTTGCCTATTCGCACTTGTGGAGCAGGTAAAAAGCTTCGTTCAACATCAATATCTTGAGTCTCTGTTTAATAGTAAAATTTTTCATTTTCAGTTGTTAAATGCTCATTTAATTATAATTTTTTGGACTTTTTCTATTTTTCCTACTCTTTCAGACACGTTATCTGCAGTTCCGTAGATGGCCAGTTGAATGGGGTTGGTGCCGGGATCTTCAATCATTTATATTTGTCTTTAAAAGACACCACAGGTGAATAATCTGCATCATGAGTTATGTTTTTAAGTCTACAATTCCTATTTATTATTTTGGTTGATGAATATTTTTATGTTTTCTTGATTGCAGAATTGTACTTGAACGTCCAGAATATGGTTATGCAACATACTTCTTTGAGCTGTTAGATTCCTTACCTGTTGGTTGGCAGGTGATGAGATTGGTGACTGCCATGAAGCTTACTAGGTGTGGCAGGATAACGCTGATTGAGAACAAACCATTATCGGTAATAATTCATTCATTTTATCTTAGATTGTTTCTATTTTTTTTGGTCAGAATAGTTGGAGATCTTGGCAAATTGATTTATTCATTTTATAAACTTTGCTCCTTTTATAGAGCAGTTTGTAATTTGCTGTCATAATTATGAAAAGGGGACTAGTTATAACATTATAAAAGGAGAAATTGTATGATTGCTTATTTTGTTATATTTTAGATAAAGATTTACCATTAAATGATGAGTTTTAATAACTTGGTTTCACATTAGAAGGATGGTAAAATTGATGAAGATGTCAACATAGGATCCTAATATGTTGGATGAAATAGAAAGTCTATTAGGGTTCTTTTTGACTGCCAAAGATCTTATAAACTCAATGAAAAATTCTATATGACAGCAATAGAATGTTCAATGCCAGAAGGCATGAGTTCTGAGGCTGCAAAGTAACAGCATGCACAAAAGATGGGAGTGTAGTTGAGATGAGAATACTTAGGTATATAAGAGAGGATAATATTAAAAACAAATGTCCAAAAAGGTGGGGTGGCACCAATTTAGGAGAAAATGTGGGAAAGGCTTTGTTTAATCATTGTACATAAACCCGAAGAGTAGGCTTTCTTTTATTATTTTCTAAAGCATTGGTTTAGTAATCTGCATGTAGACTGAATTGTTTCCTTTTCATTGTTATTTGGTCTATTCTAGTGCATAGAATCTTTTTTTCAGAGGATCTGGAGGAAGCCTATCATAATTTTTATTTTAATAGACTATGAAAAGGCCTATATGAAATTCCTGCCTTGAGATCATCACAAATATGATCACTTTTTGAGGTTTTCAGAATTAAGATTCTACCAACAACTAATTGTGATTCTTTGTGAAGGCTGTCTGTTGTATCACCATTTTCTTTTTTCATGTTGAAAGTAATATTAGGTATTTTGTTCTTTTAGGTTTACATTTTCTTTCAGATTGGGTGAAAAAAATCATAGATTTCTTTTTAGGCTTTGCGTTCCTTGGATGCTACCAAGAGAATGTTCCTCCATTCCTTTTTAGAAAAAAATGAGTTTGGAATATAGAAAAGAAAGGGTAATATTGATTTGGGTTTTATTAGTTCACATGCTTGACTAGATGTTCAGTTGTGTGACAGTAATTCATTTGTTTTCTAGAAATAACTCTTCATGGATAATTGGGCTATAATTTCGTTAGCCATGCTTCTACTTGTAAACTCATGATTATAATTTTATCTGTATATTTCATACAATTTCAGCAGGCTTTTTTTTTTCTTTCTAGAACAGAGCTTTCTAAGCTTGATTGCAGGAAATTGACTAGTATGTCAGGTATCCTTTTGTTCTAGGGTTCTCTTTTCTAAGATTGTAGCTAAACAGGATATGGAAATTGACAGTCAGTTTTACAGTTTTTTTTTTTTTTTTTTTTTTTTTGTGTGTGCGCAATTTGAAGAGTAAGGAAGCAGCACTGACTGCATCTCTATGTCAGTTGATATGGTTATATGTTTCACTCGAGTATTTTTGTCTTAACTTTTGTTCAGGTTGGCGAAGACTTGAGTGAAGGTGAGGCAAAGGTGTTAATGCAGTATGGTTGGGTCCCGAATACTGGCTTGGGAACAATGCTCAATTACTGTGACAGAGTTGTCCATGATAGAAAAAATGAGAGAGACAGCTCGGAATGGAGATCAAAAATAGGAAAGCTGCTAGTAGATGCGTATAACGGTGGAACTATTGTCTCTGCTAGTCTTGTAGAGGATGTCATCGAACAGGACAGTGAGCAAACACAGATTAAAACGGAACTTTGATTAGAGATTTGACCCCCAGAACACAATATTTATCATGGCAGAAAGAAAATTTTCCAAAGCTATTATGCAATCAGCCAGTGACAGAAGAGCTCAAACCCCAGTTTTCATGTTCTCTTAGAGTAGGAAATGTCTATTTGACAATTACTTCCATATATTTAGCTAGGTAAGGTAGGAAGTTGTGGATCCTCCAGTTTTCTTGTGTATGCTCTGCCTTCATTTAGTTTATTCTTTAATTTTACTTTCAGATGCAAGATATTTGGAGTAGACAAAGACACACAAACAAATTAGAATCTGTTTTAGGTTAACGCCAAATGTAGGGTTCAGAAACACAAATCTTCCTGTCTATATTTTTAATATAAGTTTACATGTTGACTTGCAAATTTTGTTCATAATGTTGTTTTGCTCTCAGGATTTTCCAAACACTTCACTCCCTATGCTTTTCTAGGATATGCTAGTGGTGGTGGATAGGGAGATTTTAGGGTTTCTAAATAGTCTTTTGTTTTAGGCTCCTTTTGGTATTCATGTGCAAATCTCTAAAACCAAATATGCATCGCAATGCAAACATGCAACTGCCTCAGACTTTTTCCTAGTTCTACACACTGTTAAGATAGAATCAGTGACTCTGGGATAGGGTCATTAAATTGGACCAGCTGGGTTTTGGTTCAAAGCAATGTTTTTGGAATCGGACTTGCGGTTGAACCGGTCTAATTAAAAGTTCATAAATTTTTTAAAAAATGATATAAAATATTAAAGCTTTATAAAATATGATTCAGTTGGTCTTTTTAATTCGGTTTAATAGGTTTATACCAATTCGTGAATCAACTTCAAACCGATATTTTGATTTTTGGTCCCAAAGTTGAAGTTGTTTGGAAAATAACTCCTTTTCGGTAGGGATGCAGGTTGCAGGGCCGTATGTATGGTTGGTTCTTTCAGCAGAATCTCTTTTAGGCTATCAAAGAATTCGATTATAAAATGTGACCACTCTCTTTCACGAGTTTTTAAGTAGTTAACCTCACAATTTGGTTATCTATAAAAATTCATCCACCTGGAATTAAAAAACTAAGGGTAAATTACATTAAGATCACTTTAAATAGAGTTTATTCTATTTTGATCATTCTAAGTTTTTTTTCCTTAATGTAAACACTCTAATTAAGATAATTATTCGAACTAATCACTAACATTAAAAATTCAATTAATTCGTCAACAGATTATTGATGTAACATATTAATCAATTGAATGATGAAACATAACATTTTATTTTTTTTACTTTTGACTGTAATTATTCTAAAACATTTTTTTTTCTTTTTTCTTACTGCAATTATTCCAAAATACATAGATGGTTGGATTTTCCTTTTTGTTTGGAGAACCTGTCAATGTTGTTAGTTTTCATGATTTAAAGCTCGTTATCAAGATTTCAAAAGATTTTAATTCCATGAAAACAAATGACATGTTAAAAGGCGACATCGCATTTTATTATAGGTTGTTTTTTAACACCATTAACTTTTGGACTAAAATATAATATTTTAAATATTAAAATGAGTTAAAAAAATTTAAGTATTAAAGTGAAAAAAATTACAATTCAAAAGCCAAATCTTGACATAATTCATAACTTAAAGATTGTTATCAACCAAGCAAGTCAACTAAAATTAGTAATTTTATCAAACTTGTGTTTTTAAAAATAATATTCAATAAGCAATCAAAAACATATGATTGGAAATTAATAATAACATATAGGGTAAAGTACAGAAATGATCACTAAACTGCTGCATGCGTTCTATTTTGATCATTGAACTTTTAATTTTTCTGATTTAACCATTAAACTATTCGAAATCAAATTTTCTGGTCTTCAAACGTTAACAGCCGTTTGAAATTTGATGGTAATGTTGACGTGGGCCTTTTTTAATGATCCAATAATAAATTTAGCCCATTATTGTTTACACATTTTATCAATTTGATCCTAACTATAAAAAAATAAACAAATTAACCTTCAATGTTTACAAAATTTGTCATTTTAGTTCAAATTCTATGAAATTCAATAAACTTAGCGCTCAACATTTCTAAAAGGAAAAAAAATTAATTTTTTAAAATTTTGTAAATTAAAAAAAAAACATCCGAATTTCTATTTCTCCGACCTTTATTTGTAATAACAAGTCGACCAAAGACTAAACAACCAATCCCTTTATCCCCAATCTATCCTCCGCTTCTTCTTCACGCGCTTCTTTTCTATCTCAGACCATTTGACCTAACGAGTCCACATCGGCCGACTATGACATGCAAGTTCACAAAACTGGCCGAAACATCTATATGGCAATGGTAGGCTACCTCCTCAAGCATGTGAAAGATGGGTGCTTTAACATGATAGAGTTAACAGTTAACAGTTAGTTAGTTAGGCTGTTAATGAGTTCAGTTAATCTGTTAGTTACTCAAGAATCTCTCATGTATTAAATACGTGAAGGTTATTCATTAATGAAGTAAGAGAGAATGGTGTTTACATGCTTGAAATAGTCTGATTTTAGCATGGTATCAGAGCCAAAAGTTTTTATTGACTCACAAGGTCAGAGTTCCTCTTGTTTGTCGAATATCCAGTACTTCTCCAAACATGAGACAGTCAAACTTGGTGAAAGCAACTTCTTGTTATGGAAGCATCAAATTTTATTGATTCTTGAGGGGTATGAACTTGAAGGGTTTGTACTAGGCACGGTTTCCGTTCCTGACTCCCTTGTTCCTGGACCTGATGGGCAACTTGTGGCTAATCCGTTGTATCTTCTTCATAAGAAGCAGGACAAATTCCTTGTTTCTTAGCTGCTTTCTACTGTTACGGATGAAATACTAGTGCATCTCACGATGGCCAAGACAAGTTTTGATGTCTGGACAGCCATTGAGCGACGGTTTGGTACTAAGTCGAATGTCAAGATTTCAAGTATGCGTCATGCTTTGTATTCTATCAAGAAAGCCAATCTTTCTGTCAAAGAGTATTTGGCTAAAGTAAAGAATCTAAGTGATGCTCTTATTGCTTCTGGGATTCATATCATTGAACAAGAACAGGTCAATATTATTTTAGCTGGTCTCTCGATGGAGTATGAATCAATTCGTTTATTTGCATCAGCTACTCCCATGACTCTTGATCTCTTAACTGAGATGTTGCTTGATTGTGAGACACGACAACTTGAGTATTTAACAGAGGCACCTTTGCAAGCAAATATGGTCGTTCAAAACATGATACTGCTAATAATTCGATGCATACTGAGTCTTCAAGAAGTTATCAGCGAGAGTATAAACCTGGTCATCGGGGTAGTGGTCGTGGCTGGTCTTGCGGCAAGGGTCGTACAAATGGTCGTGGATGGTCTCGTTCTAGGCCACAGTGTCAGTTATGTGGAAAAGTTGGGCATTTGGTTCAAACTTGCTACCACCGGTTTGATGAAACATATTCGGGAGTTAATTCCAGTCAGTCTGTTTCAGTCAACTATCATCAAGTTGAAGGTCATGACATTCCCTCTGTGCCCACATGTTCTCACAGGTGTAGCCTATGTTGTCCATCCACCACATCATCGTTCTCTCATCCATCTCTTCGACCCTCTGATCAAGTCTGGTATCCGGATTCTGGTGCGACAAACCATGTAACTCCAGATGTGACTTCACTATCCAATGTTGCTTCTTATACAGGTACGAACCATGTCTCTATGGGAAATAGTGTTTCTATTCCTATTGCTCATGTAGATACATCTCGTATGGTGGCTGGTTCTCGACTTTTGCGTTTGCAAAATGTTCTCCATGTCCTTACTATCTGCAAAAACTTGATGTCAGTTGGTCAGTTTGCTAGAGATAATGCAGTATACTTTGAATTTCATCCATTCCTGTGCTTTGTGAAGGATATACAGACAAGGAACACTCTCCTAGTGGGCCACATGCATGAGGGTCTTTATTGGTTCGATGTTTCTACACCATCTATTAGTGCTATTGGTGCCTCTTCTCAATCTGCCTCAGCTCACTTATGTACCACACAACAGTCTTCCCTCACAGAGTTATGGCACAGGAGGCTTGGACATCTGTGTTCCAATGTTCTTGGTGTTGTTTTACAGAATTGTAACATTCCTTTCAATAACAACAGTATTTCTTCTGTTTGTTTTGCTTGCCAAATAGGCAAAGCACATAAGCTACCCTTCAGTTCATCTAAAACTGTGTACTCTACACCATTTGAATTAGTAGCATCCGATGTTTGGGGTCCTTCCTATGTTAAATCGAATGGATTTCTTTACTATGTTACTTTCTTTGATATGCACAGTCGCTATACATAGATTTACTTTCTTAAGTCCAAGGCTGAAGTCTTGTAATGTTTTCTTCAGTTCAAACAAATGGTGTATGTTCAATTTGGTAGTACCATTAAGATTCTTCAATCTGACTGGGGTGGGGAGTATCGATCACTCTCCAGAGAGCTTGCTCGTCTTGGTATTCAGCATCGAATCACTTGTCCCCACACTTCCGAGCAGAATGGGGTGGTTGAAAGGAAGCATAGGAAAATTGTGGACATGGGGTTGGCTCTTATGGCACAGGCTGGCTTACCCTTAGATTTCTGGTCTTATGCTTTTGCCCATGGTGTTCATCTGATTAATAGACTACCAACACCTGTTTTACAAAAGTTGAGTCCCTATGAGTTGTTGTATCAAGTCAAACTGTCCTACTCATATCTTAAAGTTTTTGGTTGTGCATGTTATCCATGCTTGAGACCTTATCATCAACATAAGTTACAATTTAGATCGGCTCAATGTGTGTTTCTTGGTGTTGGGATGAATCAAAAGGGTTATAAATGTCTAGACAGCAGTGGTCGAGTTTTTGTATCCAGTCATGTCATTTTTGATGAATCGTGGTTTCCATTTCACAAAGGGTTTTCTCTCGAATCCTTCTCTCATTTAGCACAGCCAGCTCGTTGTCAGTCGCATGTTCCAGTGGTGCCAGCTGAAGGTGTTACTACTTCTGCTCTGCCTTCCCCTATTCCTCCAACAATGTCTCCTCATGAAAATGACAATGGGCAGTCTTCATCAGCCATGGCGGTTCCTACTCACTCATCAGGTGCACAAGGTTCACATACATCATCTAATGCAGCTTCTTCAGCTACAGCTGCTACTGCTGCTTCTTCTATACAGTCTATGCTGCCTCTCAATACTCATCCAATGCAGACAAGGTCTAAAAATGGGATATTTAAGCCCAAATTATTCACTTCTGTTCTGGGGGACAAGGAACCAACTTCTATTACAGCAGCTCTTCAACATCCAGCCTGGTCTTCAGCTACTCATGCTGAGTACACTGCATTGCTTGCTAATCATACTTAGGATATTGTGCCTCTACCTACAGGAAGGAGGGCAGTGGGGTGCAAGTGGATTTTTAAGCTCAAACGTAACGCTGATGGGTCTATTGCAAGGTATAAAGGTCACCTAGTGGTCAAATGCTATCTCCAAGAAGCAGGGGTGGATTTTCAGGAGACTTTCAGCCTAGTTGTCAAACCAACGACCATTCGGGTCGTACTGGCTCTTGTAGTCTGCATGGGATGGTCTCTTAGGCAGGTAAACATTAATAATGCCTTCCTCAATGGTGATCTCCAGGAGGAAATCTATATGGAGCAGCCCCCGGGATTTGAACAGCAAGGGCACGAGGGATAGAAGCTGGTGTGTCGTTTAAGAAAAGCCCTCTATGGCCTCAAGCAAGCACCTAGGGCCTGGTTTCATAAACTGAAGGAAGTTTTGTTAGCTACTGACTTTGTTACTTCCAAGGCTGACAATTCTCTCTTTGTCCATCGCTCAGGGTCACAGTTGTTGTATGTTCTCGTATACGTCGACGACATTATAGTAATTGGGAACAATTCTGAACCATCGATTGGTTCGTCCAACGGCTTGATGCTCACTTCTCGTTGAAGGATCTTGGCAACTAAATTATTTCCTTGGTATAGAAGTTCATTATACGTCCACTGGGATTTCTCTTAACCAAAAGAAATACATTTGTGACCTGTTGCAAAAGGCTTCTATGGATAAGTCAAAAGCTGCACCAAAACCTATGGTAACCACGTCTCAGTTATCCGCTCATGCAGGTACTCCTGTTACCGATGCTCATCTCTTCAGGAGCTTAGTAGGGGCGCTGCAGTATGTAGTCATTACGTGACCAGACATAGCATATGCTGTGAACAAGGTTTGTCAATTTATGCATCAATCAATGGATACACACTTTAAAGTTGTAAAAAGGATACTGTGCTATTTGCATGGTACGCTGGATCATGGTCTTACTTTTACAAAGACTTCAAAGTTCATGCTCAAGGGATTTTTTAGATGCTAGTTGGGGATCTGACATAGATGATCGGAGGTCCACGTCTGGCTACTGTGTGTTTCTTGAAGGAAATCCGGTGACTTGGAACTCAAGGAAACAGCAGGTGGTCTCTCGCTAGTCTGCAGAGGCTGAATATGGAAGTCTCGCTCATGTTGTCACTGAGATGGTCTGGATTCAATCCTTGTTAACTGAGCTAAGTATTACTCCTCGAGGCAACGCTCTTATCTGGTGCTACAGCTCAGCTACTGTGGCTGTTGCAAGGAATCCAGTTCTACATTCAAAGTTTAAACACGTTGAATTGGATCTCTTCTTTGTACGAGAGAAAGTGGCACAAGGATTGTTTCAGATTGGGCATGTTCCAGGGCAAGAACAGGTTGCAGATATACTAACTAAACCCTTATCAGCAAGTCAATTCAACAAGTTTACAAGACAACTTCAGGTGTTAGTCAATGGAACTGCCAATGTGGAGAAGAGTTTGACAAGCTCGGGGCATGATAGAGTTAACAGTTAACAGTTAGTTAGTTAGGCTGTTAATGAGTTCAGTTAATCTGTTAGTTACTCAAGACTCTCTCATGTATTAAATACGTGAAGGTTGTTCATTAATGAAGTAAGAGAGAACGGTGTTTACATGCATGAAATAGTTTGATTTTAGCATTAAATCAATACAGAATCCTCTCTCTTGATCCTCGACCCTTTGGTTAAAACCTTATTTCATTTAGACAAAGGCCTCACGTGCAAGTACATGTTTGATTTATTCATTGTGCGTCTCTACAAAATTGAAATGATCAAGGAGTCATTGTGCATGATTCAAACTATGATGGGAAATGGTGGGTTGAATGCCACCATCTTTCATCCGATCATGAACGTGTTGATAAAAAAGATGGAGGAGGTGTGGCTAGTGGCAGATCTGATGAGTCATCAAAGTTTCGCCGGACTTGTTGGCAAATAATTTTTTTACTAACAGCTAGAGCTATTCGTGGGTTGGGTTCAGACTGAGCCAAGACAAAGGGTTTCTAAACATTTTCTCTGCCTAGGCCCAACCAGAAATATGGGCCTGGCATATTGTACAAGCTCGGCCCTATTTAAATATGGGTACTTCGGGCCTATCCTAGCCCCACCCAACAATAAGTAATTTGACAGCATAAAACAGCATCTAGGAGGAAAATGAACAGCTTATATTAATTACTAAAGCAAAAATAAAGGAATGCCTTATATCTGGTTCTGGTAGCACAAACATTAGAAATAGGAATTCTGTTTCATTTGCCTTTATTGCAGTCCAATATCTGACATCTCCCACCATAAATTGAAAGGATCCTTTTAGTTGGGGGAAACTACACCTAGGCCTTGCTTTGTTTATTCTTTTTCTAATTTTAATTACTCATTTCACCTAAAAATCCTCCAACAGACTTCACTGGGAGGAAGTCAGGGATTCCCCAAGGAGAATGGCAGAGAAGAGAGCTGCCTTACTTAATTTGACGGCAAACTATGAAAAATAGCTCTTGGTTATAAATGAGGTTTTAGACTTTTAGGACTTTCGGCTTTGGGTTTTGTTTAGTATAAGTTTGGACTTTAAATTAAAAATATTTTGGATTTGGGTTGGATTTTATATATTTAAAATTTATAATATAATGTATAATATTTATAATATATTTTATATGCATTCGGGCCGAATTGGGTTAAGTTTGGGTTTCAAAAATTCTATCCAAAGCCTAGCCCAATTAGAAAATAGGCTTGCAATTTTGCTTAAGCCCATTCTTCGAGTTTGGTCTATTTGTCCAAGCCATCCCATATTTTGGGCAGATTTTCATGCTTTGGCGGGTAGCCTAACCCTTGGCCAACTCTACTGACAGTATACTATTAGGAGTGAAAGTTGACAAAGGCGAGCACAATGGAGAAATAGAGGTTTAGGTGTTGGGGTTTTTTTTTAATTTACAAAATTTTTAAAAATTAAAATTTGTCATTTTGTAAATGTTAAAGGACTAAATTTATTGAAAATTTTGGAATTTGAACTAAAATAACAAATTTTGTAAACATTGATGGCTAAATTTGTTGAATTTTTTTATATTTATGATCAAATTTATAGAATGTGTAAACATTAGGTGGCTAAATTTGTTATTAGACCAATAAAGAAATCCGCATCAGCATTCCGTCAAATTTAAAATGGTTGTTAACATTCGATGACCAGAAATTTTGATTTCGAGTAGTTCAGTGACTAAATCAGAAAAATAAAATTCAATAACAAAAATAGAACACGGGCAATAGTTTAATGACTATTTATGTACTTTACCTTAACATATATACAATATGTATGAAATTAAAAAAAGTAAATAAATTGTGAGTGAAAATAAATTTACATAGATAATATAAGTGATTAACAAATATTAATTGCATTCCGATTACTTTTTAATTTGTATTGCATTAAAATGTCATTATATTAGAAAGCATTATTTAATATGTTATCAAAATATCAAAATGCTATCTCATGCTGGTGAAAGAAAATTTTAATATTAAAAATAGAGTAATAGAAAATTTATTTAATAATTGAATAATTAGTGATAACTTACTTAAAAAAAAAACTTTTTTCAATTTTGAGCTGATGCCATGGGTGAAATAGTTCGAGTAATGGTATTAAAATGTATCAAAAAAAATCAAATCGAAGCTAGGCATCTAAGGGCAACAACATCTAGAAGACCTTCAATTAATACAGACATACTAACTAAGGTTTCATCGAATCCAACAATTCTGCACTGACAAATTTTTACTATGTCAACCTCAGCAGTGGAATATGCAATCTGAAAGAGCAAATTTATAACTTGTGTGTAAGAACCAAATCAATATTTTTGGACTTCAGAAGTAATGCATTAATCAATGTCCAGTTAGATCATAATTTAAATAGAATCACTATATTTGTGTTCAGTAGCATTTGCAGCACAATTAGCATCGATTATTTTTTTTCAGGAAAGGGGGATTAGCATCAATGACATCATAAAAAATCATGCTGTTAGTCAATGTCATACCAGAGGAAAAAGAAGTAGCAATCATACGTAAGATGAAGATGAAACAAAACCATACATCAAATTTAAAAATTTTCTTATAAACAAGAAAAAGTTCTCCATAAGACACTGAAAGGATATTGAAATCACTGTGAAAGAAATTAACCACCAAAGCATCAATAACTCATCATATATTTTGGAGTAAAAATAGATTTTCTTTTTCTTTTTCATAATCAACAAGGCCTGTTCCATATTTCTATTAGATTGAATCAACCACCAAGCAAACATACCAACCACTAAAACTCAGTAAGTCAAACAATGAGGAATAATCTGTGGATTCATCAAGTCGATAAGGCATTGACTCGAAATAGATTGATGTGTCAGATACTCGTCTTTTAGGAGTCATAAATCCATGTGATAAATGTCCTCCATGAGGTAAGTCCAGACCTTATACCAGTTATATCAAGAAATCATTGATTTGAGTACCATCTAGTAGAAAAACACTAATTTACGGTAGCTAAAACAAGCAGAAGAATATTACCATTCGATCATGTGGATTAAGAATAGCTGTATAAACCTCAAAGTTTGCCAGAGAACCAGACAACGGTTGAACATTAATGCCCTACTTCTTTTCATCCAAATGAAATGCTACCAAAGACCTCTTCTGGCAAAGTATTTCAAGTTCATCAATGTACTCATTGCCACCATAATACCTGTAATAAACAAAAAGATCATTGGCTACAATCAATTAAATCAAAACCAAAAACAAAATTAAATCTCTTTTCACTTTGGTCAATTATACACAGTATATACCTTTTACCAGGTAGTCCTTCGAAATACTTGTTTGTGAGGCATGACCCGACTGCCTCCATCACAACACGGGATGTAAAATTCTCAGATGCTATAAGCTCAAGGCCATCAATCTACCCCCTTAAAACACACAATAACAAAAGCCTCTCAGTTTACAAATTATAGAACCATAAATTTCTGTTATTAACATCCACGAGATAGTCAAGCATTGAACATTGCTTCTCACAAAAATGGAAAGTCTTAAGCAACTAGCAATTCTAATTTCAAAACACTGCAATTAGTAAAAGACCTAAACTGAAATTTCTTCATCCAATCTTGTATCAAGTAGTACTAACCACAACAAAAAGGCTTTTCTCAGATCTATAATCTATAATAACAACCACACAAACACTAAAAAAAAAGGAATGCAGCTTCAATTCCGAATCAAATTCACAGCAAATTAAAACAACAAAAAGAATCAAAGAAGAATTAAAATAGATTAATGAGCCTTTTGAAGTGAAACAAATCTAAACAAATCTAAATAAGTTAAAAATAACAAAAAAAGAAGAAGATTAAAACGAGTTAAGATTATCGCCTTGGCTGTCTCAAAGCGATTCAAATCAAAATTCTAGGGTTAAATTTTCAGTGTAATGGAAAAGATGGATGCAGATGGGGAGGGTGACTCCAAGTATATATGCCGACTGGTGGTGCAGTAACCATTTTGACAATGAAAGGCGAAGATGAGTAAAATCAAAGATGAACGCTAGCGTCTGGTGTTGAGAATCATTGTTGGCTGACGGCAAGCAGAAGATCGGGGTGTCAAGGATGGGGGAAAGGGAAGGGGAAGGGAAAGGGAAGATCAGGTGTTGAGAGTTCTTGGCTTCTTTTCTTGAAAATGTCTTACCGAAATAAAAACGGTAAGACATTTTCCCAAATTAAAGGCCTCATTTCCCGTGTTTTGTAATTCATTTTACGTTAGGAAATTCTTTTCAGCCAAACAAACAATGGAAAAGGCTGAAAAGCTTTTTCGGAAAATGATTTCATGGCAAACAAACAGAGCCTAAATGAAAAAGAAGGCCCAAATTGGAACATGTTTAATGGGTAAAGTGTCTCTTCCTAGTTGTAAAATGGAAACCCCCAAAATGTGTATAGTCTCCAACAACATGATGCCTCCTCTCCAAAATCATATCACCTTTACCCAATTTAAGAATAATGTAGAAGCTTTTAATGTATTGTTTGTTTTTGAATCAAAATGATGGGTTGATTTTAGCTTTTTTAAATTTTATTTGTATCTAAAAATGTAAGGTCAAATTTTGAAAAGACTCTCGATCGATCTGATAATAAACATGTATAGGTATATAGTTCCACTTTTTTGGATCCAATAGAAAAGCATAAATCTTTTTCCTTTTTTAGTACTATTCCACCAGAATCTTTAATCATGTTCACATTTTGATTTGGAGGTGGAAGTTAATAAAGTCAACATAATTTATCCATCAAATAGTTTAACAAACTTCAACCATTAGATGAAACAAAAGAAAAAAAAACTAAGTATTCATGTTTTTCACATGTTTCATTACATTATCTCCAAAAAATTAACTTATTAATTAAATGTTTTTTATTTTTCCAAGGAAATCACAGAATAATGACATGTCAGGATATGATTGGTTAGATTAAAAAAAGTTAAGACACATAATGATTGCATGAAAGGGATAGAATATGCACTCATGGGATCATTGATTCATAAATGACATAAAGAAAAGTGGTGGAGAAAAAGGGTCCTAAGATCCACTAAAAAGCCAATAATAGGGATGCGCGTGGGGCGGTGGCCCAACCTCAACTTTGATGCTTCAGTAGATTGGATTATTTCCAAAGCATTTGAAAAGAGAATAGGAATCATGTAGACATTTACTTTTAAAGTATCGAATGCTTGTTTTTTTTTTGTTTTCCCTTTAATTGAAATAAACTAAATATACCAAATGACTTCACCTTAAGCTTTCTAACATTTTCTTCCAACCCAATCACCTTTCCATTACACTTATCCTTTCTTCTACATGTCTTTGTTTTGAGTCAAATTTTCTATGGAAGCTAATCATTGTTGAGCCAAACCGACTCCTTTTCACGTTACTTCCTTTTTATCCATATTCTAATTGTTAAAATATGTTTTATTTATTTATTAAGTTTCAATCAAATGAATTAGGCACCCTTTAAAAAAAAGGACTAATCTAGTAATTTATAAAATTTAATCAACCACCACAGGTTTGTTATCACTAAACCGGCTGACTTGTTTTGCCTAAACTGCAACCCTATTTTATCTCCACCTCTTCAACCATTGTAGGAAGAGGGAAGTTCAGTTTTTGGGCGGGTGTTGTCTTTATAGCTATTGATGATGCCATTGCCTTGATAAGAAATTGAAAAACGGACCTAAAATTTTCAATGTTTGAAAAAAAAGTTAGAAACAAGTATCATTAGACATAGACCGAAGCCTATCAAGATTGCATTATCATTCAATAACGCCTTAAAAAATGGTTGTGGTGAGGGAGTAATCACGGGACATTTAGATGAAGCCTATTTTTATGTTTGAGATTATTAAAATATAATTTTTATGTCTTATTTTTTTAAGTTTTTTTATAATTTTATAATTCATAAATATTTTTTATAATTTTATGTTTTCTAATAACTTTTGCAATTTCAATAATCTTTTATAATTTTTTTCGCCGTCACAACCACGACATGACACGTGATGGAAATAATTAAATAAAAGAGGAAAAAAAAGGACTGTTAATTTGAATGATTAACCATTAAAGTTAACAATAAAATAGTATTTTAATACATTTTAATCGTTTAAATACCCCACAGATTGTAAAAAATAGTAAAATTTAATTACTTTTTTATTTGAAAAAGTTTAACAGCTTTGTATGTAATTAAATCATAAATATTAAATACATATAAAACTGGGCTTATTTGCATTTCTAGCCTTTTTTTAATTATGAAATTTTACAATTTTTTCTTGGAATTGTCAAGGTTGTGCTAATATTAAATTCCCTCGAATTTTTCGGGAATATAATTTGGAACATAAACCAGATATAGTTTGTTCGCTTGAGACAAGAGTCAGTGGAGCTAAAGCTGATAGCATTATTGCAAAGTTAGGTTTACAGTACTCCCATCGAGTTGAGGCGATTGGTTACTCTGGAGGTATTTGGCTTGGTTGGAAAGATTCCATCCGTGTCGAGGTGGTTCGTAGTCATCCTCAGTTTATTCTGACTAAAGAATATGTCATCTACACATCCATTTTTTATTTCTTTTGTTTATGCCAGCTCCAATCGACAAAAACGTAAAGATCCTTAGGATGTTTTACGTTCTTCGATTTCGTCAGGCCATATTCCTTGGATTGCTATTGGTGACTTCAACGCAATTCTATCTTCTTCTGAAAAGATTGATGGTCTTACTAATGGTAGGAGGTCTCTCCACTTTGGAGATTTTGTGGAAAAAGCCGAGTTGCACGATTTGGGTTTTTAGAGGATCTCCTTTTACTTGGCATAGGGGTGCGCTTTTTGAAAGGTTAGATCGCGCATTGGGCAATGAAGTGTGGATTCATAATTTCCCTAATAGTTTGGTCACTCACTTACCTAAGATCAAGTCTGACCATCGTCCTATTCTTCTGAATCAAAATTTGGAGGTTATTTTACCTAGAGGGTGACCTTTTTGGTTCTTGGAAGATTGGACTAAACATCCTGAATTTGATGATTTTATGAATGCTAATCGGATTTTCACTAGAGACATGGCTAATTCCTTATCCAAGCTTACTCAAAAGAGTGGAATAAGCAGGTTTACGGGCATATCACTACAAAAAAGAGACACATTGTAAAATTGCTAATATTCAGAGTAGAATGGATCTCTCTGGTTCAAATAGGTTAGCTCAGGTGGGTTTGAATCTTAGACATGAGCTTGAGAATGTTTTACACCATGAGGAACTCCTTTGGAAGCAAAAAGCGAGATGTGATTGGCTGCACTTGGGTGACCATAACACAAAGTTCTTCCATTCTCAAACTTTGCAAAGAATGAAAAGTAACCGCATAACTGCTATTCGGACTAATGATGGGGATTGAATTTTTGATTCGGAAGCTATTGAGGCTGAGGCAAATACTTTCTTCCAAAAGCTCTATGGGGAACGTCCTAGTGCTATTGGTGGTTTTCCTCCTAGTAAGTTTCCTTAGTTGGAGTGTGATGATATTAATTTTTTGGGGAACTCGGTTACTAATGATGAAAGTAAGGACGCCCTTTTTAATATGGCTCCTCTTAAAACTCCGGGAAGTGACGAATTTCATGCCTTCTTTTTTCAGAGTCAGTGGAGTAAGATTGGGGGATAATTTATGATTAGGTCAGAAAGGTTTTCAATGGTAGTTCTATTGAGGCTGAATTGAATAATACCTTGATCGTTCTCATTCCTAAAGTGGCGAATCCAGAAGGCTTTGGACAGTTTCGTCCAATAAGCCTCTGTTTTGTCCTTTATAAGCCGGTAATAAAGGTTAATGCTAACCGTTTTAAGCATGTTTTCCCAAAAATAATTGCGTAGGAACATGTTGGCTTTATCGCAGGTGGGAACATAACCGAAAACATTATCATCGCTCAAGATGTAATTCACTCAATGATATGTCAAAAAAAAAAGGAAGTGGATGATGATTAAAATTGATCTGAAGAAAGCCTATGATAAAGTGATATGAAACTTTGTTCATGTTTCTCTCAAAGCTGTAGGTATTCCTTTGTATGTTAGTAAAGTTATTATGTCCTCCATTTCAAATTCTACTATGCAGGTTATGTGGAATGGTGTACCTTTGTCTAAATTCAGACTTGCTAGAGGTATTAGACAAGGGTGTCAGCTCTCTCCCTACATTTTTGTGCTTTGCTTGGGATGGCTTGGTCATTCAATTCATTCAACTATTTCAGTGGGTAAGTGGAATCGAATACGACTTTCTCAGCATGGGTCGTATATCTCACATTTGTTTTTTGCGGATGACCTAGTTATTTTTAGTAAAGCACTTTTGGTGCATGACAGGATCATAAAAGATATTCTGGATCGTTTCTGTGGTTTCTATGGGCATTTTATTAATGCAAGGAAGACCAATATTTTTTTCTCTAGAGGGGTGGATGATTCTTTAACTGATTTGATTAGCTCTTTATTTGGTTTCCAAAAAGTTCACGATATTGGGCATTACCTTGGGGTTCTTCTTTTTCATCAAAGGGTGACAAATAACACTATGAATTTTGTGGTTGAAAAGGTTCGGGGAAAGCTTCAAAATTGGGAACCCAAAAAACTCTCTATTACTGGTCGTGTTACTCTAGCTTAGTCGGTTCTTTTATCCATCGCTAGCTATTTTTATGTAATCTATAATGATTCCTAGGAAAATCAGTGATGAGATTGAAAGTTTGGTGAAGTAGTGTATTTGGGGATCTTCGGATAACAAAAAAAAAAGATGTCGCTGGTGGGATGGGATTCAATTTGTCAACCTAAGCAGTATGGTGGTCTATGTCTGAGAAAACTTCGTGATCAAAACATATCCTTTCTTTTGAAATTGGGTTTCAATATTGTTTCTAATATGCTTTATGGGTTCGTGTGCTTCTGTCAAAGTATCATTTGAAGGAGGATCTGTCAGATTGTATTGCTCGGGACTAAGTTCTTTTCTTTGGAGGTCTCTTTCTAAAGTTTGGTCATTACTTCGTGAAAATCTTTTTTGGTCCGTTAGAGATGGAAATAAAATTCGATGCTGGAGGGATATTTGGATCCCGAGTGTAGGGCCTTTGTTTCTTCATATTTCGGATAATGTTATTCAGGATTCAGATTGCCTCCTTAATGAGATGATCACTATGGATTGTTCATGGAACCTTGATCTTTTTTAGGTTTGGTTTCCAGAGGATGTGATTCAGCTTATTAAAGGCATTCTGCCTCCTTATCCATCTGGTGGCCTTGATAAAATTTCTTGGTGTTACACTTCGGCTAGAGTCTTTTCAGTCAAATCAGCTTACAAGATGTTAAAGGAAGTTGATTGGAATATGAAAGATGAAAAATGGAAAAGTGTTTGGAAGCTGCCAGGTCCTCAATGAGTTTAGTTTTTCATTTGAACTGCTCTAAAAGGAAGGCTCCTTAGTAATATGGAATGAGTCAGACAGGGTTTAGCAGTTGACCCTTCTTATCCCATTTGTGGTTTCCATTCGGAGGACATTTTACATATTTTAAGAGATTGTGTTGTTGCTAAGGACGTCTGGAATCAAGCCATCCCAGGTAATCATTTATTGAATTTTTTCTCTAACAATTCACAGGATTGGCTTCTTGCTAACTTGTAGGATAACAACATGGTTCACGAGGAAGGATCTAGTTGGGCTTGTCTTTTTGGTCTTCTTATTTTGCGCCATTGGAAGAACTGCAATTTATTCATTTTTCAAGGAAGATCTTGGAGCTCGAGAGAGATTGTTCAAGTTTCTTTAAATTGGGCGAATCAGCTCTTCTCAGCTTTGAGAGCAGATTTTAAGGGTAGTTTCAAACCTTCGGTTGAAAAGGATTCGCTTGAGGATCCTATTTTTCTTAACACTAATGGGGCAGTGCAATTAGGATCTGGAAATGCAGCCGTTGGAGGAGTTGTTCGTGATGCTAATGGAGATTGGATTTTTGGGTATAACTGTCACCTTGGAAAATGTTCTATTTTTAATGCTGAACTTTGGGGCATTTTGGAGGGACTTAGGCTAATTCAATGAAGGGGTCACGATGAAGTCATCATACAATCTGATAGTATGGAAGTTGTTAAAGCTATACTTGAAAGTACTTCTATCGAAGCGAACTCAGCGTTAATTAGGAGTATCTAAAGTATTTTATTTCAAGAAAAACAGTGGTTTTGTGGTACATTTCGAGAGATCAAAATCAAGTTGCAGACTGTCTAGCAAAACAAGCCTTGATCGAAACAGATAATTTGCAAGTGTTCGATGCTCCTCATCCGATGATGCGCACATTTATGGAATTGGATAAGAATAAGAATGTTTTTCTTTTTCAGAATACTATTATGTAATTAGTTTGGTATTTATTTTTTCACCAAAAAAAATTTCAACATTTAATCTTTTAAATATGTTTGATAATTATTTTAAATTTTTACTTAACATAAATTTTTTAACAAAGAAGTATTGAATAAGATAAATAGGTAGGTAGCTACTTATTATTAATGTAGAAAATATTAAATTGATTTTACTTTATTAAAATTTTGAAATAATTTAAAAAAAGATATTCAAATTAATATTTATCTCTCATCCAAAATTATATAAAATATTATATTAATAAGATTAAAATTAAAAATAAATAATCTTTTAAAAATTAGTATTTCCTTTTATCAAACAACATAATTATATTCAATACTTACATTTACTATTTTACCAAACAAATTTTTAATATAAATTCAACACTTATAAAATTTAGCAGTAAAAATCACAACTTTTCAACAATTAAAATTTCATTTTATTAAAATACCCTTATTCTACATAGTTCTTATTTATCATAGGTAAGAGTTCTTACAATTTTATAGATGAGTTAACTGAGTGATGCAAATCACTTAAGAAGATATACTTAAAACTATTTTTTTTTTAATTTTGATTTTCAATTATTTTGATATAACAAACTTAATTATAAAATCCCTTAATCAAATTTGCATAAATTATTTCAACCTTATTTAAATATATTTTCAAGTGTTACAAACTCAAAAACAAAGTTTCTAAATGACTTAAACTTTCTACAAGAGCTTTTGAGAACCCCCAATCCTTTAAAATGAATCTAAGCCACATTTTTTAAGGTTCCCAGTCTCGTTTTGATACACAAGCATGTCTGTCTCGAGACAGACTGACATCGAGGCTAAAAAAGGCTTCAAAGGAAAATTGTCTCGAGACAAAAGCCATTTTGTCTCAAGACCATCTAACATCAAAGTTAAGGTAAGCTACAATGAAACCTTTTCTCGAGACAACCAAACATCGAAGCTAAAGTTTGCTTCAAGTCTCAAGACAAGGGATATATGTCTCGAGACATATTGTTGCAGGTTGTACTAAATGTACAGAATAAATGCTCCCAACATCTAAAAACTCCCTCCAACGACTCCAAGCGTCCATAATTCAGTGACAAGGTATAAATATCATTTAAGGACACTCATATGAAGACAACAAACAAGCACACAAAGATCAAGAGCTCAATTCCAATATTTCTCATTATTATCCTCATTTTCTCTTATACACACTTGTGAGTTTATTTGTATTTCATTATTTCAAGTGTTGTATTATTGTGTGAGAGTGCTTTATTATTATCCATCAACCTTTTAGAGGTGATAATCCACTCCAAACTTTATTTCTCATTTTTGTGAGGATTTACTTAAGGTTTTGGGTAGAAAACCTTAAGGAGAAGTGACTCTATCTTGCCTTGTAAAAAGAAAGAGATTTTAAAGGTTAAACCTTGTCCTTAAAAGGTTCAAATGTAATGAACTTGGGAAATCCTTAGTGGTGGTAAGCTAAGGTAGTAGAGGTAGGCAATTGTATATTCCGTGTCTTAAAGTCTTTTCCCGTTAATGTGTCATCCAAAATATCTCAATGTGTTAAACGTTTCACAAACAAAAAAAAATCAACCAATATTATTGGCCCGTCATCCACCCATATCCTCACCACTGCCCAATCCACCTCAACCCAACCATCTGCAACCAAACCCCCTTTTCTTTCCACCCCCTTTTGGTGATTGCTTTCATAGTCATGAAGCCAAATAGTGTTCTTACCTTTATTTTGTTAATTGTTTCCTCACAAGTATTGCCTTATCAATGTTGAGTTCTTGAGAGAACTCAATTTCTCACTTTTGAAACCTTTGAACAATGGGGTTGGTCCAATTTTCTAAACATTAATTGCCTCATCTAATTAAACTTGGTTTGAGCCTTCTATTCTAATGCCGCTTTTATTTGTGACCAAACTTATGATGAAATCATTAATATATCCTCTTACCTTATGGGTAAACATTTTAACCTTTTGCAATCTTAGTTTGCTTCTCTTTTTCACTTTCTCTGTAACACCCCTAACTCGTATT
This sequence comes from Gossypium australe, assembly GCA_005393395.2. NCBI lineage: Eukaryota > Viridiplantae > Streptophyta > Magnoliopsida > Malvales > Malvaceae > Gossypium > Gossypium australe. The sequence goes on along the minus strand of CM016620.1, from coordinate 21,859,418 downwards.
CGTCACCGGAATTGGGTTACAGAGCATTATCGGACTTATATCTTAAATAATCATACATTCCATATACATTTCTCAAATCCATACAAAAAGTCATTCAAATACAGTCATATAGTCCCTAACACAAGCCCTTGGGGCTTAAAACAAGCATTAGAAGTAGTTCGGGACTAAATCGAGAACTCAAGAAAATTTTGGAAAAACATTGAAAATTTTCAAAGTATAGAGGACATACGCCCGTGTGGACAGGCCGTGTGTCTCACACGGCCAAAAGACACGCTGATAAACCGTAATAGTAACATATTTTAATCCCACATTTAGTATGCTTTTGGATGATTTAAGCCTCGATTTATATAAAAAGGTGCTCTTAATCCTTTCTTTTCATGTCTTATACCCAGGAAAGCATCCGAGGATGAAAAGAACATAAAACAGGCCCAAAACGAAGCAAATTGGGCCAAGGTGGAAATCAACACGGCCTGGACTTAAGCCCACACGGCCGTGCCTTGTTGATCATCTAGAACACGGCCTGACCGCCGACTCACAGGGTCGTGCCTCATTAAAGAAGTCCGAACACGGCTTGAAGACTAGTCACACGGGTGTGTGACATGGCCATGTCCCTGTCGTGGCTGTAACACCCCAAACCCGGCCCAGACACCACGACCGGATCTGGCATGTCACTAAGAAGATTTAGTAAAACATGTCGCATCTTTGGAAAACATTTGTCGAGTTTAAACATTTATACCGGAAAACTTAATAATTTGATAATTTATATAAGATATAAATTTTTTTATGATGCCTTAGTTTAAATTTTTATCGAATAATTCAAGTGTCTGAAAGTAAAGCCCAAAAATTGAAAATATAACGTAAATAGCCCGTGGCCTTATTACAATAAAATATAACCCAAAATACTAAATATAAATAAACAAAATAATGTCTTTTGCAGTATCCAACATAATCACATGCATGGCCACCTTGCGCTCCTCTCCAGCCCGGTCCGATGCTCTAGGTGTCTCCTAAAAAATGTTAAATGATAGGGTGAGTCACAGGACTCAGTGTGCAACCCTCGAGCACCCTCAGACTGGGCCTTAGCCCCACAGAACAGATAACAAAATATAATATATCAGGTATTATGCAAAGCCCAACCCAATCCTAGGTTTCCATCCGCTACACACCACCCTTACCTGCCAATCACACTATTGGGGATTTCTACAATCAACCCACACCGCTACACACCATCAATGGCAGTCATGCTGCAGTTAGCTGCTCATTGTCAGATCATGGCAATAACCACTACAACAGATCATGGCAAAAAGCCACTACAACAGATCATGGCAAAAGCCACTACAACAGAACACTTCCCCTTTCATCAATCACCCAACCCCGTGCAATCACAGAAACCGGCATACATGTTTATCATATCAAATCAACAGAACCATTCACTTTAGAATGACAGAGACCACTAACCTGGTGATTCGCCTTTACCCTCATCGAGTTTAAAATAGCCATGCCGGTATTTTGGCATTTAATAGAATATAACAGATTTATAAACATATTCTAACAGGCAATCCAAATGGTGTGAGAATGTTACACACCTGATTTCATGTAGTACTACTCCTTATGTTGATACCCCCACTAATCAGATCTACTGCCCTTTGTCTACAACTTCGCTCAAAAGCCGGAAGAACGCGAAGATAAGGCCTCTCCTATATTTCAGCGAAGGGTTAGTGTTTTACGCAAATTATACGTTTTAAATTAACAGATCTCCTTACCTTGAAATCCCGAAAGTAATATGATCCGAGTGCTACTGAACTCTGGCTTAGAAATCTAAGCGATTGAATCCTCTTCAAATCCCGGAATGCCGTAAGAGAAAGAATAACACAAGATTAATCAACCATTTAGCCATTCGGCTATGGTCTCCAAAAAGCCGGAAAAGATTGAAAGAATAGCACAATCAACATTTACCTCTACAGATGGTTTCGGCAACCCCATTGCAGAAAGATTCGACAATCACAGTAGAAGATCGAAGCGTAGAAGATTAGAGATCTAGGAATTTCGACTTTTAAGGAAATCCCAAAAAAGATGAACAAGAGGGAGATTTCGGCTGAAGCACTTGGAAGAGAAAAGAAAGCAATTAGCAGAGGTTTGGCAGTTAATGAGACTTCAGAGGGTTTCGGCTAGAAGAATAAAGAAAAGTGGAGAGGGAAGTGGTGATTTCGGCTTTTGAAAGAGTGAAGATGAGAAAAAAAAGAAAAACAACTAATGCTTAAGATGGCCTTTAAAATTTCGGCACATCCCCTTGCCTATACTAAACCGATTCCTCCCCCTCTCCTGAGTTTGATTTTCGGCCAACACTAGCTTCCTGGATTAGCTCTTATCTTTTCCCCTTATCCTAATCTACAACTCCTCCAAAAGAGACTTAATTAGCTCCAACTCCTCCCTCCTTTATCAGCATAATATCCACATATTTTAAACATTAAAAATCCCCTAAATAATAGCCTTGTTACCGTCCCCCCTAGCTCTCCTTGGGCTGCCGAAATTGGCCTAATTTCTTGGGCTCCAAGAAGCCACACTGAGGCCCCCTTCCTTTGCCTATTGGCGCCACTTATAACTCCCTCCTACTGCGCCTCTTGTTCCTGGGCCACAAGCCCATCTTGCCTATTACACTTTCAATACTTTATTTAAACCCAATAATCTCTAAACAAAATATTTTGCCAAGACCTCGGCCCGTTCCTGAGCCCAATTTGCACCTCTAAACCTCAAATTAACATTTTAAGCATACATCACATAAAATGCACATGCCCAATAATTCGGGATGTTACAGTTCTACCCCCTTAAAATAAATTTCGGCCTCGAAATTTACCTGATCAGAAAAGATGAGGATACTGCTATCGTATAACATCCTCTGGCTCCCATGTCGCTTCTTCCGCGCTGTGGTTCCGCCACAAAACCTTGACCAAAGGGACCGACTTTTTCTTCAACACCTTTACGTCTCGATCCAAGATTTGCACTGGCTCCTCCTCAAAGGACAAGTCTGGCCTTACTTCAATTTCTTCCACTCGCACAATGTGCGATGGGTCAGAACGATAACGTCTTAGCATCAAGACATGAAACACATCATGTATCCGCTCCAACTCTGGAGGCAACTCCAGTCGATACGCCACTGGGCCCATACGTTCTAATACCCGATAAGGTCCAATAAACCGAGGACTTAACTTGCCTTTCCGACCAAACCTCATTACCTTCTTCCACGGTGACACTTTCAAAAAGACTTGGTCTCCCACTGCTAATTCCAACTCCTTACGCTTAAGATCCGCGTATGATTTCTGCCGATTAGACACTTCTTTCAACCGAGCCCGAATTATCCTAACTTTTTCTTCCGTCTCCGAAACTAGTTCGGGACCTAACACCTGACGCTCACCCAATTCTGTCCAACAAGTAGGAGTACGGCATCTCCGTCCGTATAACTCTTCATAAGGCGCCATCTGAATACTAGATTGATAGCTGTTATTGTACGCAAATTCTGCCAAGGTTAAATATTCCTCCCAACTACCCCTAAAATTGATGATGCAACCCCTTAGCATATCCTCCAAAATCTGTATTACCCTCTCAGACTGACCATCAGACTGCGAATGAAAAGCGGTACTAAAGTCTAACCTTGTTCCCATTGCCTGATGTAGAGCCTTCCAGAACCGTGACGTGAATCTAGGGTCTCTATCTGATATGATCGACACAGGTACACCATGCAGTCTCACAACCTCAGCCACGTACAGCTTGGCCTTTGTAGAGAATAATCAACACGAACCGGTATGAAGTGAGCAAACTTCGTCAGCCGATCAACAATCACCCAAATCGAATCCTTCTTAGTGGGCGTAAGAGGTAACCCACTAACAAAATCCATCGTGATTCTTTCCCACTTCCACTACGGAATCTTTACCGGCTGCAACAACCCCAAAGGCAACTGGTGTTCTGCTTTCACCTGCTGGCACGTCAAACACTTACTCACGAAATCCGTTATCTCTCGCTTCAGACCTGGCCACCAGAATTATTCTCGCAAATCCCGATACATATTAACCCCTCCAGGATGCATAGCGTAAGGGCTACTATGCGCCTCCTGAAGAATCATCTGCCTTAACTCCACATCCTTTGGCGTACAAACTCTCTTACAAAAACACAGGACTCTATCACCATTCAAACTATAGTCCTCTCCTTCACCACTTCGCACTTGCCAGAGTCGAGCACTCAAAACATCGTCTAGAAGTTGCTTCTCTTTGATCTGACTTGTCCACATAGGTCTTACTTGGAGCTCAGCTACCAAACTTCCATCCTCATATAGACTGAGATGAGCGAACATCACCCTCAAATCAGCTATCGCCTTCCTACTCAGCGCGTCTGCCACCATGTTAGCCTTACCCAGATGATATTCGATCGAATAGTCATAGTCCTTCAAAAGTTCAATCCACCTACATTGTCTTAGGTTCAACTCCTTCTGGGTAAGGAGATACTTCAAACTTTTATGGTTGGTGTAAATAACAGACTTCTCCCCGTACAAATAGTGCCTCCAAATCTTCAGAGCAAACACTACCGTCGCCAATTCTAAATCATGCGTAGGGTAGTTCAATTCATGCGGTCTCAACTATCGAGACGCATATGCAACAACTTTTCCATCTTGCATCAACACACATCCTAAACCCGTGTGTGACGCATCACAGTAGACGGTAAATTCTTTTCTCGCCTCTGGCTGAATTAACACTGGTGCTTCCGTCAAGATTCTCTTTAGCTTCTCAAAGCTCTCCTACTGTTTGTCGGTCCATACAAACTATACTCCCTTCCTCAACAACTTAGTTAGAGGTGCCGCTATCAATGAGAACCCTTCAACAAACCTTCTGTAGTACCCGGCCAATCCCAAGAAACTTCGAACTTTCGCCACAGAGTTTCCAATCCAATATGGCTTCTATCTTCCGAGGGTCCACCCTAATTCCCTCTACGGCAACTACATGCCCTAAGAAAGTCACTTCCTTCAGCCAGAACTCACACGTACTGAACTTTGCGTACAACTGCTTCTCCCTCAGAATTTGCAACACCACACGAAGATGTGCATCATGCTCCTCCTCGAAATTGGAGTAAACTAGGATATCATCTATGAACACCACGACGAACCGATCAAGATACGGTTGAAATACCCAGTTCATCATATCCATAAATGCCGCTGGCGCATTCGTTAACCCGAACGGCATCACCAGAAATTCATAATGACCGTAGCGAGTTCAAAACGCCGTCTTATGAATGTCTCCTTCCTTTACCCTTAACTGATGATATCCCGACCGTAAGTCAATCTTAGAAAAGACCGAAGCTCCTTCGAGCTGATCGAATAGATCGTCGATTCTCGGCAGCGGGTACTTGTTCTTAATCGTTAACTTATTCAGTTGACGGTAGTCCATAGACATACGTATGGATCTGTCCTTCTTCTTCACGAATAGGACCGGTGCTCCCCACGGAGACACACTCGGTCGAATAAAACCTCGATCCAACAGTTCCTGAATCTGAGCTTTGAGCTCTACCAGCTCTTTTGGCACCATTCGGTAAGGAGCAATGGACACCGGAGCCGTACCCGGAAGTAGCTCTATTCTAAACTCCACTTCGCGATCCGGAGGTAACCCTGGCAACTCCTCAGGAAAGACATCTACGAAATCCTTCACTGTTCTTACCCCATCGACAGTCACCTCCTTAGCGTCCAAAGCACTAACGAAAGCTAGGAATGCATTGCATCCTTTCCGAATCATCTTAACAGCCTTCAGTGCAGATACCATACTGGACAAATAATTCCTTCCTTCTCCTAACACAACCACCTCCCTACCTTCCGGGGTACTCAACACCATGCGCTCAGTCTCACATTCCAACTTAGCACGGTGTTTAGTCAACCAATCCATTCCTAGGATAAGATCAAACTCTCCAAACGGTAATTCCATTAAGTCTGTCGGGAACACTACTCCTTGAGTCTCTAAAGGTACATCCTTAAATAGTTTGTCCACTACCCTAGATTGTCCTAAAGGACCAACCACAGTCATCTTCCTAGTAGTTGTTTCAAAGTCTATACTTAGGGTCTCAGATACCGAACATGCAACTTAGGAGTGGGTTGACCCAATATCAATCAAGGCAAGAAAAAGGTTATCAGCAATAAGAAACGTACTGGTTATGACGTCCGGTGCGTCACCATCCTCCCGTCGGCGAGCTGCATAAACTAGACCCGGCTGCCTCGCGTCTACATTACCTGCACCCCTACCAGGTGCTCCACGACCGCGACCAGCCCCATTTCCTTCTCTGGTTGCGCCACAACCCCTCGGTACTGGCTGACCACCCCTCCTAACCTGATCAGAACCTCGTCCCGTGGGCTGTGCCTGATTCACCTCTAGACAGTCCTTAATCATATACTCTGTGGATCCACACCTAAAGCATCCACTGGTTTTCCTTCTGCACTCCCCATAATGTACCTTTCCACACGAAGGGCATGATCGGTTCTGACCCGTCGGAGCACGAGCTGGCCCATCAGACCTAGGCCTTTTCTGAAAATTTCCAGATGACCCCGACGGCCCAATATTCCTCTTATTCCTATTCCTATCCTTATCCTTATTCTGTTTCTCAGTCTGCTTAACCTCCTCAGATATCTTAGCTTTTTCAACCAAAACCGCAAAGTCCCTTTCCCGCTGCGGTGCTACTAATACCCTCCGCTCATCCCTTAGTCCATCCTTGAACCGTACGCAACGCTCATAGTCAGTCGCCACAATCCCTCGAGCGTAACGGCTCAACCGTAGAAACTCCGCCTCGTATTCAGATACAGACTTACTTCCCTGTACCAAGTTCAGGAATGCCTTTCTCTGCGCATCCACATAGCTAGCCCCAACGTACTTTTCCTGGAATGACTCCTTAAAGAGATACCAGTCAATCCGGTCTGCGGCAGTACCCTCATTTACTGTGAGCCACCACTGATAAGCCTCGTCTCGAAGAAGAGACACGACCCCCTTCAACTTCTCCTCTATAGTGAAGTCAAGGTCATCCATTATACGCTCACTTGCCTCTAACCAATACTCAGCTGTATTAGGGGCTAGGCCAGAAACACCCCTAAACATCTCCGCTCCTTTGGCTCGGAGTCGTTCAGACATAGATTTCTGAGCTCCTGAACCCGTGCCTACCCCCAGCAACTCTTTCGAGGACCCGCAACATTGCCTGAGATACCACATCATCTTCGGGCGCTTGGTCCCAAAATTCTCTCTCCACAGCTGGCGGATCCGGTATCTCGTTTCCTGACCCATGGCCAGACCCTACCGGCTCTGACACGGTCATCCTACCCTTACCATGACCACGCGGCGGACGTCCTCGACCCCTTGTACTCATTCTTTCGATCGGTGTTTATCTGATTAGAAATTTTATGAATTATTAACTCTTCCCACTGATTATCCACAAACAATCTTATGAAAAGTAGTTTTAAGAGTGGTTCTCTCGAATTCGAACCTATCTACAGTTTCAGTCTCAAGTTTACCTCCTAATTCTAGAAACCACATACATTCACACCTAAACATACATACCACATCCATGAAGTCACATTCAACACTTAGGGTATTTCCGTCATTTCACTACCCAGGGGTATTTTCGAAATTTTATCCTACAGGGTATTTTTCAAAAGAAAGTCTCTTGGGGATTTTCGAAATAGAGGTATATATATATATATTCCTAAAACAGGGGTAAATTTTTTTTATAGGGGTATTCTGGAGAATTCGATTTCAAAAGAATAATAGTGGTGTTCAGGTGTTTGTTGTTTTTGGTTGTTGTTTTTTTTTCCCTGACTTTGTAAATCGGGATATTTCCGGGTAAGTTTGCAAAACATGAGTATTTTATAAAATTTCGGTTGTTTTGGGGATTTTCACAAACCAAGTGTATTTCGGAACGTTTACAAAACTTGGGGGTATTTTGATAATTTTGCAAAATAGGATTCCTTGGTAATTTTTGTGAAATAAAGGTATTGTGGTAATTTCGTGAAGCAGGGTATTTTGGAAATTTTGCAACCAGGGGTATTTTGGTAAATTTTTTTAAACCAGGGTTATTTCGGTAATTTCACAAATTTTGATAATTTTCCAAATCAAGGGCGTTTTGAAGATTTTCAAGTCAAGGGTGTTTTGGTAATTTTTTTTCAAAACTAGGGTGGCTGGTCCCTTTCGGGTTTTAGTTAGAAACTTTGGCCCGTTAACAAGTCCTCACGGTTAAGGTGAACAGCCACTACGCACCAGGTAGGATTCCAGCGAAGAGGAGGTGAGTCACTAGGACTGCTTAAGTACCAGGCTCTTCCGGATCCAATCCTAGACATGCGCATGCCTGTTGCCACACCCTAACCTAGCGACTTGTTCACGGGTTTGTTTAGTTGACTTAAGTCTTATGAGATTTAAGAAGTTGTTCAAGCTAAGCCTAGAGTCCATCAAGTTCTACTTAAGATAATCTACGTCCCTTAAAACCCATCAAGCCCACATACATATATAACACACAATGAGTTCAAAATACTTACCTGGCAGACTTGGGCCGGAGACGCAGGTGCCATGCTGAGGTAACAAACCTGTATCATTTATAAATATGCATGTTCCCAAAAACCCATTCCTAGAAAACGTTTTGAGCCCAAAAACCCCAAAGCCGAGTTTTGAACCGGGCTCTGATAACAATTTGTAACACCCCAAACCCGGCCCAAACACCACGACCGGATCTGGCATGTCACTAAGAAGATTTAGTAAAACATGTCGCATCTTTGGAAAACATTTGTGGAGTTTAAAAATTTATACCGGAAAACTTAATAATTTGATAATTTATATAAGATATAAATTTTATATGATGCCTTAGTTTAAATTTTTATCGAATAATTCAAGTGTCTGAAAGTAAAGCCCAAAAACTGAAAATATAACGTAAATAGCCCGTGGCCTTATTACAATAAAATATAACCCAAAATACTAAATATAAATAAACAAAATAATGTCTTTTGCAGTATCCAACATAATCTCATCCATGGCCACCTTGCGCTCCTCTCCAGCCCGGTCCGATGCTCTAGGTGTCTCCTGAAAAATGTTAAATGATAGGGTGAGTCACAGGACTCAGTGTGCAACCCTTGAGCACCCTCAGACTGGGCCTTAGCCCCATAGAACAGATAACAAAATATAATATATCAGGTATTATGCAAAGCCCAACCCAATCCTAGGTTTCCATCCGCTACACACCACCCTTACCTGCCAATCACACTATTGGGGATTTCTACAATCAACCCACATCGCTACACACCATCGATGGCAGTCATGCTGTAGTTAGCTGCTCATCATCAGATCATGGCAATAGCCACTACAACAGATCATGGCAAAAAGCCACTACAATAGATCATGGCAAAAGCCACTACAACAGAACACTTCCCCTTTCATCAATCACCCAACCCAGTGCAATCACAGAAACCGGCATACATGTTTATCATATCAAATCAACAGAACCATTCATTTTAGAATGACAGAGATCACTAACCTAGTGATTCGCCTTTACCCTCCTCGGGTTTTCAATAGCCATGCCGGTATTTTGGCATTTAACAGAATATAACAGATTTATAAACATATTCTAACAGGCAATCCAAATGGTGTGAGAATGTTACACACCTGATTTCACGTAGTACTACTCTCTATGTCGATACCCCCACTAATCAGATCTACTGCCCTTTGTCTACAACTTCACTCAAAAGCTGGAAGAACGCGAAGATAAGGCCTCTCCTATATTCGGCCAAGGGTTAGTGTTTTACCCGAATTATAGGTTTTAAATTAACAGATCTCCTTACCTTGAAATCTTGAAAGTAATTCGATCCGAGTGCTACTGAACTCTGGCTTAGAAATCTAAGCGATTGAATCCTCTTCAAATCCCGAAATGCCGTAAGAGAAAGAATAACACAAGATTAATCAACTATTTAGCCATTCAGCTATGGTCTCCAAAAAGCCGGAAAAGATTGAAAGAATAGCACAATCGACACTTACCTCTATAGATGGTTTCAACTACCCCCTTCCAGAAAGATTCGACAATCACAGCAGAAGACCGAAGCGTAGAAGATTAGAGATCTAGGAATTTCGGCTTTTAAGGAAATCCCGAAAAAGATGAACAAGAGGGAGATTTCGGCTAAAGCACTTGGAAGAGAAAAGAAAGCAATTAGCAGAGGTTTGGCAGTTAATGAGACTTCAGAGGGTTTCAGCTAGAAGAATAAAGAAAAGTGGAGAGGGAAGTGGTGATTTCGGCTTTTGAAAGAGTGAAGATGAGAAAAGAAAGAAAAAGATCTAATGCTTAAGATGGCCTTTAAAATTTTGGCACATCCCCTTGCCTATACTAAACCGATTCCTCCCCCTCTCCTGAGTTTGATTTTCGGCCAACACTAGCTTCCTGGATTAGCTCTCATCTTTTCCCCTTATCCTAATCTACAACTCCTCCAAAAGAGACTTAATTAGCTCCAACTCCTCCCTCCTTTATCAGCATAATATCCACATATTTTAAACATTAAAAATCCCCTAAATAATAGCCTTGTTTCCGTCCCCCTAGCTCTCTTTGGGCTACCGAAATTGGCCCAATTTCTTGGGCTCCAAGCGGCCACACTGAGGCCCCCTTCCTTTGCCTATTGGCGACACTTATAACTCCCTCCTACTGCGCCTCTTGTTCCTGGGCCACAAGCCCATCTTGCCTATTACACTCTCAATACTTTATTTAAACCCAATAATCTCTAAACAAAATATTTTGCCAAGACCTCGGCCCGTTCCTGAGCCCAATTTGCACCTCTAAACCTCAAATTAACATTTTAAGCATACATCACATAAAATGCACAGGCCCAATAATTCGGGATGTTACAGTGGTAATGAACAATTTCATTCGGATTTGGATAATTTGGGGCAAAGAAACACATTCCAAGAGCCTATATATATCCCCTAAGTTCATCCTTGAAAGGGGCGGTTAGCTAGGCCAAGGAGCTAAGCCGAGAAGGTCAGATTTATGGGAATCACTCGAGGATAGCTAGTTGATCCATCCCAAGAAGCTGGAATTCTACTCAAGACGGCGGATTTCTTCTTCAATTCCTTCAAGGAGTTTTAGGGATTTCTTATGTTTTGTTTTATCTTTTCTCTTGAGATGTTTCCTTTATTTATTATGAACTAAATCTTTCAGATACCTGAAGGGGATGAAACCTAGATGAATCTTGTTATTATTTTCTAAATTATATGATAAATACTTAGTTTGTTCTTAATTATGCAAGCTTAATCCAAATTTGATGTGCTTAGGTGGAAGAGGAATAGACCCTGCTTAAGAGTAGATCTAGCATAATTAAGCGGAGTTGATCGCATGCCTAGAGATAGGGTGACGAGATTTTGCCGGATTAGGGTGAAACCTAATATGGGAGTCCATAGATCGATTTACTGCTATTCTAGGGGGTTATTATTTGAGAAAGAGATTTCCGTTAAGTAACCTAGGGTTAGACGTTATTCGCCTCGAGAGAGGGTTTAATATACGTTAGGGAGTCTTACGGATCAAACTAAGTAAATAAATCGTATGGTTCAGATTTAATTAACAAGTGAAGTCTAGGTGGATTCTTTCTAAGGGTATCGTCTTAATCAACTGAGTTTTTCCTAAAGTTATTTTCCTAATTCATCCTTTTTGTCTTTGTGTCTTTGGCTTAGTAATTAGTTTAGATTTTATTAAAGCAACTTCACTTATTTTAGGCTAAATAATAAAAAGAAGGTTAGTATTAGTACTTTTAGTTCCTTTGGGTTTGATAATCTGGTCTTGCCTAAGCTATACTACTGTTCGATAGGTACACTTGCCTTCAATCGTTTTCAAAGTTAGTTTGCAGGTTTGATCATTCTCTTTATAAATTTTAAAACTCGACAGACATACGATCACACGCCCTTGCCACAGGTCGTGTGGACATTCGAAATGGGATCACATGGCTGTGTCCCAGCCCGTGTCCAACCCCGTGTAACTCTCTGACTTGGGTCACACGGCTAACCACACGCTCGTGTGACTAGCCCATGTACCTTTCGAAATGGTTTCACATGCCCATGTGCTAGGCCGTGTGAAAACTAAAGGGTATACTGACTTGTGCCACACGACCAGGCCACACGCCTGTGGGCTAGGCCGTGTGAAGCTACTGACATGCTTTCTAAACAAACATCAGGGGACACGGTCGTGTCACCTGGCCATGTGGAAAAAAATAGGCTATTTTCCAAGCCATCTTTCTCACCCAAATTTGCATCAATCTACACATACCAAATAGCATATGACCGTATCATCAATAGGTATTCAAACCAATCTCAACCAAGTCCAAATCATGCTATACCAATACCAACAACCATAATGCTCAAAAACATCACAATTGGTCATTCAAAATCATACCAATATGACTTCCAACAATCACCTAAATGATCAAACTTACTTAATAGACTTTTGCCTAAATCATCATGCATACCATATCTCAATTTCAACTATTTGGTACTCAAGATACAAATACACAATTAAGGCATTCATCAAGCAACTATACTTTACATACCAAAAGATCATTTATACATATTTATACAATCATGTATATCAACATAAGCCAAATCACATGGCTAAACACACCTTTATACATACCAATACCAACCAAAACAAGTCATATTAAATGACTAATTACTTAACTAAAACATACATGCTTTCAATAGCCAAAAGACCTATACATGCCATATAACCAAAATACATAAAACTCAAAGTACCAAAACAATCTCGACAACTTCCAATCCGAACAAGCTTCGAAATCATTAAAAAACATGAAAAAGTAAGCTATTAAGCTTAGTAAGCTCGTATGGCTATTAAGTACAACTTACCATTTAATCATAAATTAAGTATTTAAACATGGCATAATGTAACTCAACTTAATCCACAAACTAACACATATTCATCCATAAGGTTAGACATAAAATTAACCATTTTCATAGATTTAATGCTTATATAATTCATATACATACCTGTAATGATACGTATCAATCTTTCATTCTTTCATACATCAATATACCCGTTGAACCATTTGGAATAATATCGGATACTCGAGAATCTCACACACTAAGTGCCAATACATGGTCGAAACAATCTAAATCTCATATCTCATATAAATGCTCACTCTCGAGCTATTACTAGGTCTGCTCACACAAGCTAACGAGTAACTGCAACACATGCCGAAAAACTCAGCCACTGGTAGAACATACAGACCAGCACCCAAAACATGGTAACCCCTAATGACATGTCATTTGTATCCTATATATTCCTAAGGTTCAACCGGGATTTGTACATTTTCGATAACTCATAGAGAATTTTCGTGGTGTTGTATCATTTCAATTATAACAATTAAGCATTCAACAGTTATAATTTAATGCTTATTAAACATACGAACTTACCTCGATCACAAAAACGACGAAATATGATTGACTAGTCCAAAACTTTATCTTTCCCTCAATCTAGTTCCGTACGAGGCTTAACTTGATCTAAATAATCAAATTCAATTTATTTAGATTTCATTCTATTCAATTCAATCCAAAAATACACATATTTTTGCAAATTTACACTTTTACCCCTATTATTTTAACTTATTTACAATTTAGTCCCTAACTCATAAAAATGCAATTTCATGCAATTTAATCCACAGTCATGCTAGCCAAATTTCATACATGCTTATAGCAGCCCAAATATTTCACATATTCACACTTTTACCACATAATTTATCACATTTTTTAATTTAATCCCTAATTTGCAGTTTCATTCAAAATCACTTAACAAATGTTGTTTATCTAACAACAACCATTCATTTTCTACCATTAAACTTCAAAACACATACACATTCATCAATGGTAAAACCCTATACTTTTAATAGCTTTGCAAATTAGTCCCTGGGCTAGCTAGATTAAGCTACAACGACTCCAAAAACATAGAAATAATTAAAAACTGAGCAAGAATACACTTACATGCATGGATAAGACATAACTGAACCTTCAAGCACTATTAATGGTGTTTTTCTAGCTTATTTTAGATGGATGAATAACAAAAACAAGATGATAGCTTTTGTTTATTTGGTTTTTAGTTAATTTACTTATTTAATTACACATTTAACCTTTTTATTAACTTTAAAAACAACATGTATAATGTCCATAATAGTCCACTTATAATATTAATGGCTTATTTACAATATAAACCCTCCAATCATTTAATTTCATAGCTATTAAGCCTCTTTAACTTATAGAACTCTAATTTTGCACTTTTTGCAATTTAGTTCTTTTTATCGAATTGAGCATGCAAACGATTAAATTTCTTAACGAAATTTTCATATGAATCTATTAACATGCTATAGACCTTAAAATAATAATATAATAATTATTTTGACCTCAAATTTGTGGTCCCAAAACCACTATTCCGATTCTACTGAAAACAGGCTGTTACATTCTCATGATGGCAATATCTATAAAGGCAGTCGAGCAAATTATACGACTTTTGCCTTTTTTCAAAGTGGTACCCAGATTTCTCTCCACGATCATTTACTCCACCTTAATCTCATTTAGGTGTGGCGAACCATCAATAATTGTACCCCTTTTTGTAACATTGACCATGGGTGGCTTGATTGTGCTTGTAACAATATCCGTCCTCACCTTGCATAGATTCTTTTTCATGACATCACCTCCACTTTAAGCAAACCGCTCATCTCCAACACCTCACTTTGCTTTGGAATGTACCTTAGCTACATTTTCGTGAAGCTTGATATCAATGTCTCCATAGATCCTGATGTACGTATCTCAAGCTCTATTGGTAAGGAGACTCTCTCTAATTGTGGCTACGAGTTCAAAAATGATAATAAGTGAAGCAAGGTGTGTATCAATATGCTCAAAAATATCAAGGTGATGGTGATGAACCTCAAGAAGGTTTCTAAGATCAATAACAAGTTGGCAACAATGTTCCCTAACGATAGCCCGAGGCACACCCTTCTAAGTTCACAACTATCTTATAGACACTCCCCATCTTTAGCTCCGCTATTATCTTCTTGGACTCTCGCACTTTACCGAATTAAAGGAGCAAATGATGATGCTCTTCTCTCATTTTTCTCCTCTACCTTGCCCATTTGGGCAATTCATGGTTTTTTAGGACTTATTTGGTTTATGTTTATTTTGGTTGGTAAATATTTGCTTTTTTATGTTATGGATGATTTTCTTTAGGATGTTTATGTTTATTTTTAGGAAATTTTCTCTTTATTGTATCTAGTGTTTATGCATGCTTTAACATTTCTTTTATTTTTGTAGCTTTTTTTTTCTTATAGCATCTTTCTCAAATGAGCTTTGATTTTTAATAATTCTTTCTTAGTATATCTCACATTCCTTTATTTTCAATCTTTTTGATATACCAAAAAGGGGGGTAGTATAACAAAATTTGCAAATTTAATTAAATGTAATGGCAAATCGTTTTTTTTTAAATTTCAAAAAGAACATTACTATTAAGTAAGTATTGAATTTTTTACTATTGATTTCACTTTTCTAAATAATTTCTTTTATAAAATTTAAAAACATTTTTATTGTCAAAGGAATGTCTTAATAAAATGCTTTAAAAAAGGGGAGTTTAACTTGAAAATAACATGTGATTTAGGGGGAGTTTTGCAAAGCAATTTTTTTAAAAAGTTTTTTTTTTAATACCCAAAAAGGGGAGATTATTATCTTTGATTTTCAATTCAAATATATAATTTAAGTTTTACAAAAATTTATATTTTTTAACGATGGTCAAGAAGAATCAGCTTATACTGTTATCTTATTTACTTTGATAATAATTATGGAATATTAAGTTATTGACATATAAAAGAATTGCATCTCTAGTTTCTTCAACCAAAAATAAAAGGCATATCTTGTGCGAGTCATAACTCATAAACAACTCTAACTAGTAGTAACTAGTAACCAAGGGTCGGCAAACAATCTCTCAACCAACTTGGTTAATTGTCCCTCGAAAGCGTCTTATATATATTTTAAGTAAATTCTTTTTCCACTAATTGATGCATATATGTTATTAAAGAAAAGGAAGACAAATACAGACCAATCCATATGAAAGCAACATCCAGAATATCAAAATTACATCCCAAACCATCACGAAACCAAAAACAATTAGACCAGAAAGAAACATCCTTCCTGCTGTTTCACAGTCAAAACGGACACAAAGAAATCAGCACAGGTAATGCAAGAAACAAGACAACATCTCTTAACAAAAGCAACCCCATTTCACCAACGATTCACCCATCCCATTAGCTTCCTGAATGAGACCTCACCAATTACAGTTTTAAGTTTATTAATCTTAGCATATATGCTCCTGTATGCACCTATTAACAGCCACAATGGAGTCAGATTCTACAATCAACCTGCACTCCTTAATCCACCTTGATTCAGAGAAGAAAGCAATAACGTGGCCGTTGTAATTCCTTAGTACCCCTCCATATTCTGCAGGTCCCGACTTACTCAATGCCCAACCCTCGACGCTATACTTCACCCACCCCTCAAGCAGAGGGGTCCAAACTTTAACTTTCTTAATACCAAAATTTTTGACTCATCATCTCACAGTATCGTGGGAGTTCACACTCGTAGGAAAATGCTTCCATACAATAGAGGCTTTAGACTTATCACTAAGTTAAGAGGATGACACATGGATGTAAGTAGTAGTCAATAAAAATAAAAATTAAATATATAAACAAAAATAGGATATTTGTTTTAATGGATTATTATTAATTTAATACATGTAGAATGTATAGAATAATTATCCATTTTATAATGATACATTTTGGTTTTAAATTTCCTTTGATCAAATTTGCATAAAGTATTTCAATCTTATTCAAATATATAATTTAAGTTTTACAAACTCAAAAACAAAATTTCTAAATGACTTAAAATCTCTAGAATTTTTTTTGAGAACCCCCAAGTCCTTTAAAATGTTTCTAAGCCACATTTTTTAAGGTTCCCAGCCTTGTCTCGAGACACAAGCATGTTTGTCTAGAGACGGACCAACATCAAGGTTAAAAATGCTTCAAAAGAACCTTGCCTTGAGACAAAAGTCATTTTGTCTTCAGACCAGCCAACATCAAAGCTAAGGTAAGCTACAAGGGAACCTAATCTCGAGGCAAATGAACTTTTTGTCTCAAGACAACCAAACATAGAAGCTAAGGTTTCCTTCAGGGGAGCCTTATCCCGAGACATATAGCATATTGTCTCAAGACCAGGTCATTGTGTCTCAAGATCACAAGCTCCAATGGTCATATTTTTGTTCTTCTTGCCTCGAGATAAGGGGTTTATGTCTTGAGACATACTATTGTTACATGTTGCATTAAATACGCGAAATAAATGCTCCCAATGGCTAGAACCTCCAACGACTCCAAAAGTCCATAATTCAATGAGAGAATATAAATATCATTCAATGTCACTAATATGAAGACAAGAAACATGTAACACCCAGAATTGGTGGGTCCTACGTTTGATAAGTAGCCCGAAAGAAATCTGAGTGGCGCGGTCCTATTTGCCCAACTAACGCCATTGGTGTATACTTAGTGCGTTTAGTTGGTAATAAAGTATAAGGTAAGGAATGTTCCCTGAAGGATGTAGTTATGTGAAAATGAAGGGAACGGTAAGAGTATTAAGGGTTCTTTGGGTAATGAAGATGACACCAAAGGTAAGGTACACCAAGTTTGTCTAGTTACTGTGCAAGTTACTTTCTAAAGAGATGGTCAGGATGAATGATGGGGTAAAACAAAGGTACATAAAGATTATAGAATCTTGAATACATATCCATACAGATGTTGACCCCTGAGAGGATAGTATTGAAGGTCAATGACACGTGTTAAGTTCCTATGGAAACAGGGGTTTTCTATATATATATATATAATATCTAAATATGAGTTGGAGAGAAGGAGAGAGAGAGAGAGAGAGAGAGAGAGAGAGAGAGAGAGAGAGAGAGAGAGAGAGAGAGAGAGAGATCTTCTCCCTTCTTTTTAAAAACACCATTTCTATTTTTACTTTGGAGCTGATTAAGGGTCTTTCTTGCTAAGCTAAAGTTAAGGATTGGAGTTCCTGCAAAATGGTTGTTTCATGTTCAGGGTAAGTAATCTAGACTTGCATTTGGACTTCTAGTCGAGTAAGTTTGTTTATGAGCGTAGATAGCAAATGAAGAAGTAAGGCTTTGCATGAAAGTTAATGGGGGTTCTGATGATAATAAAAGTTATATGAATGGGGTTTAATGGCATCTCTGTGTCTTATAAGCAATGATTTCTAAGTTTTCGTGTTGGATGTTTGGGATCTGGAGACCAAACTACCGGATGTCAAGTGAGTCCTTAAGCTGAATTTTGCATGTGTGTTATGCATTCTACAAACTTCGACGAAAATATATAAAACCATGAGATTTGGGCTAGGAAAGTATGATGTGATGATTTTGATAAGAAATGTATGAATTATGGACTTGTGTGTATGGATTGCATGAAATCTGATGGTCTAAGTGTGTAATAGGAATATGAAGATTGAAATGTATGTGTGTATGTGTCTAAAAACATGCTATGGAATGTGTCTGTTATGAATGAGTTAGTGTGTGTGATGAGTCTGTTCTATTTACAGTGTCGTCTAAAGGGGTTCGTCGGGACTTTAAACACGAATATCTAAAAGGAAAGGAAAAGGAATGTGTTTGTTATGAATGAGTTAGTATGAGTGATGAGTCTGTGTCTATTTTCTATAATTTTTATACTTTTAAAATATTTTTAATGATTTTTATTTTTTAAATATTATTTTTTAAATTTTTAAAAATTAATTAAATGCTTACGTGTCCTCCACACAGTAATCCACGTGTATGTCACATCAACAAAGTTAAAAAACGTTAATTTTTCATCCATTTTAGAATAATTTTACAAAAAACCCAAGCTTAAAGACTAAAAAGGCGAAAAATTAAATGAATGATTAAAATGATCTTTTTTTCAAGTTGCGCTCTCTATTTAAAGCATTTATTTTCACTTTAAGTAAATTATATTTTATTTATAATTTTAAAAAAATCATATTAGATAATTTATTTTTAATATAACTTAATTGTTATACGTATACTATAATTTATAAGGCTCTTTTTTAAAATTAATTTTATTATTTTATGATTAATTTTAATTTTTTCATATTCACTTTAAGTAATTATTTTTAGTTATAATTTAAAAAATCATATTAGATAATTTATTTTTAAGATACTTAATTGTTATACGTATACTATAATTATAAGGCTCTTTTTTAAATTAATTTATTATTTTATGATTAATTTTAATTTTTTCATAAATTAATTCATTTGTTAGTACAAAATTTATTAAAAAAATTACATATCCATTTATTATAATCATTTTAAAATAATATTCATGTCCAAAAATTCAATTTATTTTAACAATTGAAAATTTTTTTATAATAATTTTAATATAATAATTTCAAACTTCATAATAAAAATATATTTTATTTATCTACTACTAATATGTATTATTAATTTTTTTGTTAACATTAAATTTACCTTACTTTATTTATTTATTTTAAAAACAAATATATTAAATATTAGCTCGAGAGTCTCACGGGTATGAAAACTAGTGTCTATATATGTATATATACATTTATATATAAAACCGGACCAAGATTCCTAACTAATGAGATTTTGATCACTTGAACATATAAATGATGAGATTATATTTTATGCATTTTAGTATTTGATTCTCATGTAGTATTAGTAAACTACAATCCATTGTCATGGTATTAGAATTTTAGTCTCGCAATTCATGCGACCTTAGGCGATTTTTTCGTTTTAATGCATTTAAGTCAGCTTAGCTTTCGCAAAGTGAGAATTCTCGATAGAAATTCTCCAATGCATCAAAAATAAAGAGGAAGCAACTCAAAGACAAAAAAAGCTTGAAAGAACAAAAAAAACTACAGAAAAATAATGCCCACAAGGTGTTTGAGTAAATGCTTTCAGTTAGTACTCACTACTAAAGAATGAAATACAATAGATCATTACAAATGAGGAGGAGACCCTTTATTTACAGTCGAGTTCCCCTAAAACCAACGATACAAATTGAGTTACATCGACAGTCGCGATTAAAGCCTATATACAATTTAGATTCTTAAGGGATTGGCTCAATCCTTTAAGATTACAAGACCATATCTTATTATATTACAAATATTCTAAGATTACTTTCCATATTTACCAGGGTAGCCCTAATTTTCCATAAGTTCTTCACTAGGCCACCAAGGCTTCAAGTAGATGGGCTTCTCCACATGATCCAGAAATCGGGCCAATTCAAGTGAGTTGAATGAACCCCATTTAATCGATTGACCTCCATGGGATGCTCTTTGCACAATCATCATGGGATTTGATCCACGGCCCGTGACATTCTTCCCCACCCATTCTTGTAATGCCCTCGTTGTGTCCTTGAAATGACACTGGTTTGACCCATCTCGGGACTTTCTCAATGCCTTTTCTGATTCTTGACTAGCCTCTCTATTAGGTAGTCCCGCCCCTCGAAACCTTTGCCTCAGGTTCCGTCGTCTCCTAACTCAAATCGTTTCACTCCTCTTTGGAACATCTCGTTTGCAAGAGCTTGGATCTCTTACTTCCCTACATTGTGACTTGCCTCGGTTGTGATCCTCTTAATCCACACAAATAGGTTTTGGCATGCTCACATTGAATATTGGGTCAACCTTGAGTATTCCCGCTAACTCTCGTTTGTTATTCTCTTGACTTACTTGCTTCAAAAATCTAAAAGGGTCCATGTGTTTTTGCCAAGCCAACTGTAAGTCAAAATGAAAAACACTAGATAAGTGTTTGAGATGTACCACTCTCTCTCGTAACATTTACTTGATTCGACTACTCAGTTTGCGTCACTAATTTTCTCCTAAAGTTTGATACACAACCCACCTCTTTCATAAGTGGTGGCCCCACATATGACTCAACAGGTTTCATATTGATTTGCCGCCCCTCTAACATTTCCAAGAGGGTCTTTTGTAGCACTCCTTTGATCTACTAAGTCATTGTTCTTTCCACCATGAACATCCTTGGCTAACTAGATTGTCGCCAGTACCTTGGTCATATCCCTCATGTCCCGACACATCAACATAATGCATTGTTGTTGAGGATCTAAGATACACATACAGTATTCAAAAGGAACCAACAAAACATTAATCTTATCAAGGAAATTCAAACCAAGAACATAGTCATAATCATCCAAGTGAATTACCTCAAAGTCTTCATTGTATTTCCATTGAACGATTTGTAGCTTAACTTCTTATGTTACTCCCACAGTTGGGACCTCTTTAGAATTCACAGTCTTGATCATCTTGTTCGATTTGCTAACAGAGAAACCAAGTTCACCCACGACTTTCTATTATATAAACAAGTTCAATACCCCCATATAAATAAGAGCACTCTTTCTTTGACTTGTGATGTTGATGTCCACATACATCAACCCTTTTTTTCTTACGATTCCTATTCGTTTTTGTAGAATTGAGTATCATTGATCCAAGCTTTAAGGCCTCATTCCCATTGGGCTTCACTTTCTCTCTTTTACTGATTATAGATAGCTTAAATCACTCTGTACAATCTTGCATCCTATGCGAACCACTACAAAAGAAGCACTCTATTTGCTTTTTCTCTCTCTGAACCTCTTCGCTTTGACACCACTCACGATTGAACCAAGCCTCATCGTTGCTTTATCTGGCTCATCCTCCTCTTCGATGGTAAAAAGAATAGATTGTTTTGGATAGAACCTCACCATATGCAAACTGTAGCAAAAGAAGCACTTCACTGGCTCTTTCAATTTATTATTGGGTTTCCCCTTCCAATTTGGTGGTTTCTCATTGCCACCATTCTTGCCATTTCTATCATTTCCATTTTTGTTTTGTTCTTCCTCATGGTCTCATTCACCATTGCTCGTCTTTTTGGGCTTGAAAGTTGTAACACCCTTAACCCGCATTCGTCGTCGGATTAGGGTTATGGGCATTACTAACTTTAAACTAGTCAATGCACTTCATAAGATCAACTACTTTGACTAAAGTATACCATGTTCTATTATCACAACTAATATCATTTACAAACAAGTAATGACTAACTATAATCATAGGGCAAAATACCATTCAATGATCCGATCAAATCATATATCGAACACACATCCATTGCTTAAACAGATATTACAATTCCATTATTGCATACATTTGAACATATAACATTTCAGATCATATGCATTACACGACTATAACACCAATTTTCCTTGACACATTCGGTAATAATCCCTATGCATATATATATATATATATTACAAGTATACCTTATTATAAAGTTATATCAATGAACTAGCTATTATTAATACATATAAAAAATTATACTATCACTCAAAGATGAAAAATTCAATGTCCAAAATAATTTATGCCTTAACCGAATATCCACAAACAAATACACCTTTGATATCTCTTTAAGATATCACCTTAAATACACATGCACATGATGTAATACATTCCATCTATGTTCAGTCACTTTAATGCTTTCAAACAAACATGCCGAAACAAATAATCACCCAAACATCATCCATACAAGTATCTATATACATATATATCATATTTATTCCATATCTAGTAAGTCAAACTATCATAGACCTATCATGAAATGGTCTTTTAATATGTAAGTATACTAAGATATTCAAATAGCAAATTCATAATTCAAATAAGCTCAACCCAACTTAAATAAAGAAAAATATACAAATAAGTTTATGCCAAAAAGGGGTAAGCCATTTTCGCATGGCATACAAACATATACATATCATTCGAATCCACTTAAGATACTTAGACTATACATGCCATAAATTCAAAAGAGATACAACTTATGAAATACCAAAATTAAGTGATAACGTGATCGACATTGAAGAAGATCCTCGAGCATGAGCTAGCCTTCAAAAATCTATAAAATAGCCAAGTCAACACAAATGGTAAGCTATCTTAGCTTAGTAAGTAATAAGCAATGGTAATCATATGCGCCTAATCATTATTTATAATTTAATCAACTTACTCTTAATTCTTAACTAACACATAATCACATACATATATATATATATATATATATATATCATGTTCCAATGTTTAACATTTATCACATACTCAAGTAGTTCCAAACCGAATAGTCATGTACCATATATCCCATCCAACCAAAACCAAAATTAATAAACTTACCTTATTGCAAATATTCATGAACTTAACAACTTACCTCATTAGCTCTAAGCATTCAACTATCATATATTACTTACTTGTGCACCATTTCTCGATTTCTTTCATTCAATTATCAAGGCCTCTAGCCAATTTGACCACCTACACACTTAGTGCAAATTATACGTAACGTATCGCACACTTAGTGCCGTTACTTAAATAATGAGCATACATAGTGCTAAATACCAGTAATGTATCGCACACTTAGTGTCATTACTTGCAATGTATCGCACACTTAGTGCCATTGCTTGCAATGTATCTGTAACAGTCCGATTTATACCCTAGTCGGAACTGTGATTTCGGGACCACGAATTCGAGTTCAAATAATATTTTTATATTATTTTCTGTGCCGTTGATATGTAATTAAGCATGTGGTAAATTTTCGTAAGCTAATTTGTCTGTTCGTGCGTTTAATTTGACAAAAGGATGAAATTGCATTGAATGTGAAAGTTGATTGCTATTTGCTAAAGTGCCTATGTGTTGTGGCTTTATAATTGCGAGGACTTATGTGGCAATTAAGCCATTACTATAGTAAGTGGACGGCATTGAATGTGGTTTTATAATTATATATTTTTATATTATATGTTTTCATAAGTTATAATATATGTTAGATTAGTATATTATTTTATAAGTTATTATATTATATCAATATAAAGAAAACAAAAAGAAAGTGGCTTTGTTTTCATCATTTCTAGCCGAATGTTTTAAAGATAGTGGAATGTTAATGGTCAATAATGACTTTGAGTAATATGTTTTATATTTTTATTTTGATGGGTAAATTTGGAAATGGATTAATATGTATGTAATAATAATAAAACATATGAAAAAGATAGTGGCCTTTGTTCATCCAACTTTTTGTCGAATATCAAAGAAAGAAAAAAAAGGAAACTTTGGCTAGGCATTCGGCACTTGCAAGCCAAAAATTCAAGGTATACTTTGATCGGTTTTTGATAATTTTTACATTTTTGGAATTGTTGCTGTGAGAGCTACAAAACCCATGTCTCAATTTTGTGAAATGATGATATCTGTGTGATATGCCATTGATGAATATTCATGTTTTGTAATGTTTGATGGTAGAATATTAAGAGTATGTTTTAAATTAACATGTTTTGAATTAGAAATTTTGATGAAATTGAGTGTTATGGATTAAATTGAAAAAAATAAATTTTGAGGGACTAAAATGTGAAATAAATGAAATGCATGGACTTGTATGAAGCCTAGGAATATTCGGCCCTTAAGGTGTGAGGCCAAATTTTGTGTATTTTGTGTTTTGGTGCAAATAGGACTAAATTGTAAAAATGTGAAATATTAGGGGCAAAATGGTAATTTGCCCATTTATGTGTTTTAGGACTAAATTGAATATAAATGTGTTTGAATGAGCTTAATTTGAACATGTTTAGATCAAGAACAAAAGAAAAAGGACTTGGATCGGGGAAAAGCGAAAATTATCGAATAGCCGATTTTTGCTGTCCGATGATATTCGAGGTAAGTCTTTAAGCAATTAAACATCGTTAATATTGAATGTAACCTAGTTTAATATACTAAACTAGAATTCATGGATTTTTAATATAGATAGCCGAATGTGATAAAGCATCGTAATATTGTATTTGAGCTTAACTCAATCGAGTTATAACATTTGAAAGTCCGTATGAATTATGTGGAATAATTGTAATATTCGATATATGACATGTGTATGAGAAAGTTCTATAATATTGATATTCGGGCTTTGGGCCTAGCAAGCCTTGTGCTGGTGAGTTTAATCGGGCTTTGTGCCTAGCAGGCTTAGTGCCGGTGATTTAATATCGGACCTCGGGTCTAGCAGGCCTAGTGCCAGTGTACGTTTCAGGCTTTATTGCCTAGCAGGCTTAATGCCGGTGATTATTATAAGTAGAGGCTTAATGGATCATTAACAATGTGGAATTTAATTACAGCAAATAAGCTAAATGTTCAGGTACGTATAAGCCTCATGGTTGTAAGGAAATAAGGTAAGTTGGTATATCACTATTTGATTCTAGTAATATGTGATATAGAGGAGGTATATTTGTAAAATTTTAGTATGTGCATTCGGTCTTACAAAGAATGAGTATAACATATTGGAATTTGATCTTGAATGTGTTTTTGAGATTCGGCCAAATGGGTAAATACAATGTGTGAGGCTAAATGGATATATGTATACATGTGAATAATCGATCATATATGGTTAATATGTATATTGTACTTACTTGATTTGGTTATTTGTGGAAGCATATTAAATTATATGTATTCGGTGAGTTGATACATTTAAGGTAAAATAATGAAATTATGAGGTTGTCAAAGTAAGGATATTAGCATTCGGTTATAATTAATTATATGTGCTATGTCATTATATCCATATCATAAAGTGATTGTCTAAAGTTATTTGAATGCTCAATTGTTTTAATATATTTGCTTAAGACTTACTAAGCTAAGAGAGCTTACTTTGTGTGTACTGTTAATCTGTTTTATAGATTTTGGTTTCAAGTTATGAGCTCGAGGGATCGCCAACGAAGTTATCCACACTATCGACTTATTTTGGTACCTTTAAAGTTTGGACTTTGAACTTAAGGCATGTATAGGCTAGAATTATGTTTTGGATCTAATGAGTTTAGTTCTTGTATATATACATAGCCATGCAAAAATGGCTAAATGGTGGTATTTTAGTCTTGGATGTATTCGGTTATGGTGTTGCTTGTTATATGAGCTTATTTGATAGTATAAGTATTCTTGTGTTGGTAGTAGGGTGAGATGTGATTTTGTTTATGCATGGCTTATTGAACTATCGATGGAAATGTATTTAATAGTTAGATGGTCTTATTTATATGGTTCGAATAATAGGGTTTGCTATGTTTCAAGAAAAATTTGATGATTAATATTATGGGACACTTATTTTATATATGACATATTCGGCTAGATGATAAAATAATATGTTATGTATTTTGCATTGGCATATTCGCATATGGTACATATATATATGCATGTATATTAAGTTTAAGTTTAGATGTTTTAGGCTATGGAAGACATATTTGGTACATTTGGGTGTGATTATGTATATCTAGATATTGTGATTTATGTTTTGTATAGATAAGTGAGCAAGTGGTATATTTTGAGCATGATTAAGTAAAATCCTATACAAAAATATAATTATGTCTAGTTTTGGTATTTGACAATTTGCTTTAGTAGATTAAAAAAAAATGAGCATGCGCAGGTTCAAATATTGAATCTTATTTGACCACATGAGTTACAATCTTGTGTTCAATAAAAAAAATGTTTAGATGAGAATTGGTTAATGGTTATGAGATATGATTGAGATGGTTTAAGTATATTAAGGTTAAGTATTATTATTTACAATGCTTTCGGTTTTAATTATAAGAGCAGAAAATTTTGTTATGACTTGTGCCATATTCGGTAATGCCTTATAACCCTAATCCGACGACGAATACAGGTTAATGGTGTTACAGTATCGCACACTTAGTGCCATTGCATATTTTCCACACATTTCATGCCAATCGACCGATTTCGCACACACAGTGCTCGGTGATAAAACTCGCACACATAGTGCCCTTAGCCGATTATTTCCTCAATCACATAAATACATATAATTTCATTATCAATATTATCTTTACTCAATTAAAACATCTATTATTCATAAATCATTCTTCCATCTCAACCCATCATGTTCGACAACCGTTAATGCCCATAAAAATACAGTCACTTATTCGAATATAATTATTTACCCTAACCTCTTTGCATATAAGCTCATCCAAATCAAATATCAATGCTTGTATCAATTCATATACTAACCAATGTACATTCAACCAATCCATAAAAAAAAATCAATTCATTATACATTCGGCAAATTGAAATAAAACACACTTACTAACATTTAACATATGTATATCGATATAGGCTAAATTTCGATTCTTTCCAATTGCTTAAAACTTACCTCGGATATCAACAAATTAAACTTCCCGGCTAATCGTTCAATTTAGCTTTTCCCCGATCCAATCCCGTCTCCTTTTGTTCTTGATCTAAATATTTCCAATTTAAACTCATTCAAATATATATTCATTCAATTTGATCCAAAAACATATAATTACACTATTTACCATTTTACCCTTAGCATTTGTAATTTTTACAATTTAGTCCCAATTACAAAACTCACAAAATATTCAAAATTTGAATTCAATCCCTAATGGCCGAATGTTATTCATCCCTATACAAGTCCATACAAACCATTTATTTTGCATTTTAGAACCTCAACTATTTATTTTCATAATTTAAGCCATCATACTCCATTTCATTTAAAATTTCATACTCAAAACATGTTGATTTCAAACATATATTTAATATTCTTCCATCAAGCATAACAAATCAAAATCATTCATCAATGGCCAAATCTATAGCATGCTTCAAACTAAAAAAATTCAACATGTGTTCAATAATACTCAAGACAATGAACTCAAAAATGTAAAAATTTTAAAAAAAATTAAGTTCAAATGTTAACCTTAATGTGACATGCAATGGCCGAATAATGAAAGCTTAAGTTTCCTCTTCTCTCTTCTAATTTTTGGCAATGAAGAACCAAAGATGGAAGATGAACATCCACTAGTTGTTTTATGTTTTCTTTATTTTAATCATATTATAAAAATATTAATATAATATCACTTACTAAAACAATTAATATAATATATGAAACAATCATCATGCCATCCACTTAATTGGTTTTAGGGTAATTTACCATGCAAGTCCACTCATGCAAGAAAACAAATCAATTAAACCATCCAACTTAAATAAAGGCTACTTTTACTGCTTTAACAATTTAGTCCTTTCTCTTAAATTAAACATATAGACAATCAAATTATCTTACAACATTCTAACAAATGCTTAACTACATAACAAAGATATCAAATAAAATATTAAAATATTTTTTTTCTATCCTATATTCGTGGTCCCGAAACCACCATTCCGATTAGGGTCGTAATTGGGCTGTTACAACTCTCCCTCCTAAAGAAATTTTCGTCCCCGAAAATCATACCAGCAAATAAGTGAGGGTAACATTCTTTCATTGATTCTTCGGTTTCCCAAGTTGGTTCCTCAACCCCATGCTTATGCCACATTACTTTAACCAACGATATCTTCTTATTTCGCAACTCTTTCACTTCACGAGCTAAGATGCGAATGATTCTTCCTCATAAGTCAAATCGGGCTGAATTTCAATTTTCAATGGACTGATCACATGAGAAGAATCGAATCTATATCGTCGTAACATTGACACGTGGAAAACATTATGAATCTTGACTAACTCAGATGGCAACCTCAATCTGTACACAATCGGCCCGATACGCTCGATAACCTCATACGGCCCAATAAATCTCGGACTCAGTTTTCCCTTACGACCAAATCTAAGTATCTTTTTCCATGGTGATACTTTCAAGAACACTCGATCACCAACCTGAAACTCTATATCCTTTCTTTTCAAATCCGCATACGACTTTTGACGATCTGATGCGACTTTTAAACTTTCTCGAATTACTTTAACTTTCTGCTCCGTCTCTCTGATCAAATCAACTCCATGTATCTTGCCTTCACTTAGCTCGGCCCAATATAGTGGTGTACGACATTTTCGACCGTATAATGCTTCGTAAGGTGCCATTTTAATACTTGATTGAAAGCTGTTGTTGTACGCAAATTCAATCAAAGGCGAGTATCGTTCCCACGCTCGGATTGACCATCCGACTGAGGGTGAAAAGCTGTACTGAAGTGTAACTTAGTACCTAAAGTATCCTGCAGTTTCTTCCAAAACCGCGATGTGAACCTCGGATCTCTATCCGAAACAATAGAAACAGGTACTCCGTGTAACCGTACGATCTGCGATAGGTACAACTCAGCTAATTTATCGAGTGAGAAATCTGTATGTATCGGAATGAAATGAGCCGATTTCGTCAATCTATCAACAATAACCCAGATTGAATCTTTCTTGCTTGGTGACAAAGGCAAACCCGATACAAAGTCCATCGTAACACGATCCCACTTCCATTCTGGTATCATGATTGGCTGAAGTAGTCTCGATGGCACTTGATGCTCAGGTTTCACTTGTTGACATACTAAACACTTCGACACGTAGTCTGAGATGTCTCGTTTCATACCATGCCACCAGTAATGTTGTTTCAGGTTATTATACATTTTCGTGCTACCTGGATGAATGGAAAATCTACTACTGTGTGCTTCATCACAAATCATTCAAATTAATTCAGGATTCTTAGGCATACATATTCGATTCTTGAACTGTAGACAACCTTCAGCATCTATTTGAAAATCTGAATCCGCACTCGAACCACAATGATTCCTTTTTGCTTTTAAATCATTATCGATCTCCTGAGCTTCTCAGACCTGTCATACAAACAATGGTCTCGCCTTTAATTCTGCAATGATCACACTATCATCGGTCATAGTTAAATCTGCATTCATTGCGCGCAAAGCAAATAACGATTTTCGACTAAGTGCATCAGCAACCACATTAGCCTTTCCCGGGTGATAATCAATCACGACCTCGTAGTCTTTCAACAGTTCTAACCATCGTCGTTGTCTCAAATTCAGATCCTTCTGAGTCATTAAATACTTTAGACTCTTATGATCCGAAAAGACGTGACATTTCTCACCAAACAGATAGTGACGCCATATTTTTAAAGCAAAAACTATAACAGCCAACTCAAGGTCGTGCGTTGGATAGTTTTTCTCATGCGGTTTCAACTGTCTCGAAGCGTAGGCTACAACTTTACCTTCTTGCATCAATACACAACCCAGCCCATTTAAAGACGCATCGCTAAAAATAACAAACTCTTTACCCGACTCTGGCTGAACGAGCACTGGAGCTTCCGTTAACAAAGTCTTCAATTGATCAAAACTCTTCTGACACCTTTCTGACCACTCGAATTTCACGTCCTTCTGTAATAGCTTTGTCATCGGGGTTGCTATCATAGAAAATCCTTTCACGAAGCGTCTATAATATCCTGCACGCCCTAAAAAGCTACGTACCTCAGAAACATTCCGCGGAGGTTTCCACTCCAATATAGCCGAGATTTTACTCGGGTCAACCCGAATACCCGATGCTGAAATGACATGCCCCAAAAAGTTAACTTTTTTCAACCAAAACTCACATTTACTAAATTTTGCGTACAACTGCTTATCACGCAAAATCTGCAACACTAACCTCAAATGTTCAGCGTGTTCGGTTTCGTCTTGTGAATAGATCAATATGTCATCTATGTATACAACCACAAACCGATCTAAGTACAGTCTGAATACCCGATTCATCGGATCCATAAAAATAGCAGGGGCATTAGTGAGCCCAAATGGCATCACCAAGAACTCGTAATGCCCGTATCTCATCCGAAAAGCAGTCTTTGGTATGTCCGATTCCCTAACTCGCAGCTGATAATATCCTAACCTCAGATCAATTTTCGAAAACACCGAGGCTCCCTTAAGCTGATCAAATAAATCGTTGATACGTGGTAACAGGTATTTGTTCTTTACGGTCACCTTATTGAACTGTCGATAATCAATGCACATTCTTAAGGTTCCATCCTTCTTTTTCACAAATAGAACGGGCGCACCCTAGGGAGAGAAACTTGGTCCAGCAAAATCTCTATTCGTCAATTCTTGCAACTGAGCTTTCAATTCTTTTAATTCAGTCGGTGCCATTCTATACGGAGCTATCGAAATCGGGGTGGTCCCTGGCACTAGCTCAATCCCAAACTCTACCTCACGAACGGGTGGCAATCCCGGTAATTCCTCCGAAAACACATCTGGATATTCACTAGCAACAGGTACAGATTCAATCTTCTTTTCGATGACCTTGTTGTCAATCACATATGCAAAATAAGCTTCGCAACCTTTTCTCAAATACTGCTGAGCCAACATCGAAGATATCACAGCAGGTAGTCCATTCAAATTCGCAGACTCAATTTGGATTATCTCGTTATTCTGGCATCTTAAATCAATAGTCGTTCGTCTGTAATTCACTACCGCATCGTGAACTGTTAACCAATTCATACCGAGGATAATGTCGAACTCATCGAAAGGTAATAGTATCAGAATGTTCTTCATCCCTATACAAGTCCATACAAACCATTTATTTTGTATTTTAGACCCTCAACTATTTATTTTCATAATTTAAGCCATCATACTCCATTTCATTTAAAATTTCATACTCAAAACATATTGATTTCAAACATATATTTAATATTCTTCCATCAATCATAACAAATCAAAATCATTCATCAATGGCCGAATCTATAGTGATCGCTGAAATCAGAGCTTTAAAATTTATTAAACGAATGATCAAACCTGGAAACTAACTCTGGCAACGATTAAAGGCAAGTGTACCTATCGAACAATAGTATAGCTTAGGCAAGACCGGATTGTCGAACCCAAAGGAACTAAAAGTAATAATACTAACTTTCTTTTTATTACTTAACCTAAAATAAAGTGAAGTTGCTATAATCTAAATTAACGACTACTAAGCTAAAGACACAAAGACAAAAAGAACGAATTGGGAAATAACTAGAAGAAAAACTCAGTTAATCACGACGATACCCTCAGGAAGAATCCACCTAGACTTCACTTGTTATCCAACACTGAACCATACGATTTATTCACTTAGTTTGATCCGTAGGACTCCCTAACGTATATTAAACCCTCTCTCGAGGCGAATAACGTCTAACCCTAGGTTAATTAGTGGAACTCTCATTCTCTTATAATAACCCTCTAGAATAGCAGTAATTCGACCTATGGATTCCCATATTAGGTTTCACCCTAATCCGGCAAAATCTCGTCACCCTATCTCTAGGCATGCGATCAACTCCGCTTAATTACGCTAGATCTACTCTTAGGCAGGGTCTATTCCTCCTCCACCTAAGCACATCAAACTTGAATCAGTATCCGCGAAATATTAACTCAAGAATTAAGCACACATAATTAAGAACAAACTAAGTATTTATCATATAATTCAGAAAACAATAACAAGATTCATCTAGGTTTCATCCCCTTCAGGTATCTGAGGGGTTTAGTTCATAACAAATAAAGAAAACATATCAAGAGAAAAGATAAAACAAAACATAAGAAATCCCTAAAACTCCCTGAAGGAATTGAAGGAGAAATCCACCGTCTTGAGTAGAATTCCGGCTTCTTGGGATGGATCAATTGGCTAACTTCGAGTGATTCCCTCAACTCTGACCTTTCCGGCTTGGCTCCTTGGCCTAGCTAACCGCCCCCTTCAAAGGTGGTACTTAGGGGGTATTTATAGGCTCTTGGAATACGATTCTTTCTCCCTAAGTATCCTTTTTCGACTGAAATTGTCTAAAGCCACGACAGGGACACGGCCATGTCACACGCCCGTGTGACTCGTCTTCAAACCGTGTTCGAATTTCTAAGTTGAGGCACGACCGTGTAGATCAGGGTTGAGGCCGTGTTCTAGATGCTCGTCAAGGCACGACCGTGTGGACTTTGGGCTAGGCCATGTCGATTTCGTGATATGGCCCATTTACTCCGTTTTGGGCCCGTTTTATGTTCTTTTCCTTCTCGGGTGCTATCCTGGGTATAAGACATGAAAAGAAAGGATTAAGAGCACCTTTTTACATAAATTGAGGAATAAATCATCCAAAAACAAGCTAAATGTGGTATTAAAATATGTTATAATTACGGTTTATCAAATACCCCCACATTTAAGCTTTTGCTTGTCCTCAAGCAAAATTCTTAACATACAATTAAAACGAACTTTCCATAATTCACAATTCCTACTGACAATGCCTTATCATAATTCATAGATAATTTATACACGGATAATTCAATTCAAAGAGTCCTAAAGATTCAAACAATTGATAAGTCATTCATTTGTACTTCGAAAACGTAGGTGTTTCCCCTTATTTGAATAATTACCTTTAATTCGAAATTGACAAGAGTTGACATCCTCACTAAAAGATTCACTCAAATCACTCAAAGTGTTTAAGGTTCATAAAAAGAAGCACTCATACGTCGAACCTGAAAAGTTAATCCCATATGCTTGCCTGAAAATCAAATCTCCACCACTGTAAAATGAGATGATAAACAGATCAAAAGGTCTTTGTTAGGGTTGTAATGGGGCTAGGGTTAAGGTGTGGATAAAGGCTGAAATTAGAAGGTTAGAATCGAGATTGAATTGACAAGTACCTACCTAAGAATACTGAAATAATATTTACATCAACTGATAATAATCCTAACAATATGAGCTTTTCTTTTCTTTTTTTTTTAACCAGAAGAAACTAATAATAAAGGATGAATTCAACTTATAGCCTAATATAATTCGGCAACTAATCAAATCATATCTCGATTAAAGGGTAGTCAAAAGGAAGGTGATAACAAATACAAAGGGGTTTTTGGGTTATTAATAGGTGAGTCAATAAAAAAGGTTGTTAGGATCAACGGGGTTCACTAGGGGTTAATTTACGGAGGTAGGCTTTTTAGTGGAGTGAGTGGGTTAAAACCTAGGTGCCTTTATCATCTCTGTATGTCAAATAAAAAAAATGTGGTCTCAACATGTATAAATGAGGCAAGTTCTAGAATAACAGTTCAAAGTTGACACACTCATAATCAAAAAGTGGGCACGAAAAAGAATATATGCTCTATAAGGCTCAAAATCTCACAAAAATTATGGGTGTTTTGACATCAATCTCATAAATTTCAAATTTCACAGCAATATTCAAATTTAGGTTATCAACCTAGCAAAAATTTTAATTCCTAAAAATTAGACTTATCATGCTTGATTCTCTAGTATCTTTAAAATTCAATTATCAATGCACAATTATTAATGACTTAATAAATCATCAGAAATTTCATCCTAATTAGTAATATGAAAAATTTACTTAAAAACAAGACTAAATTCAGGGATTTGAGAATAATGAAGAAAGTTTGGCCGGATTTGAGAATAATACAGAAAGTTAGGCCCTTCTTTTAGATAAATATTCACCCTCCCACATTTAAGATGTGCATTGTCCTCAATGTACAAAGATAGGTATAACATTTATGGGATAAATCAAAAGAGAAGGGGAAAGAATACTCCTTAAATTTTGGATGGTGTCCTTGGAGGATGGTAGAGGTCGTGGTGTGTATGTTTGAAGAGGTCGGTCTGGATGACGAACCTGTGCTAGATGAAGAAATTGGGGAGCTTGTAGAGGATTAGCCAGGGATTATTAAGACACATTTAAAATAACCTAAATATATAATTTAAGATAAGAAAGAAAAAAGAAAGGAGACTAAGAAGGAAAATAAAAATAAAAGGAAAGGTGGATGGACCTGAGAGTCCTTATTGATGGACGGTTCGCGAGGTGGGTGTGACTTCTAGGGCTGCGGAGGTGCTGGCGGTGGCGGAAGTGGCATGATTCCCTAGCAGCCTGGCGAACCTGACACTAAGAAACTAAAATAAGTTAAACTAAACTAAGCATAAGATTGTCAAAGAGAAGGAAACTGAAGCAAAAGAGAAAATAAAAATAAAAACTAATTAATCTCAAAGACCCTTGGCTTGGTGAGTAGACGAAGCTGCCGGCATGAACTCATGTTAACCGTTCTTCTTTGAGAAGACTATGGTTGGCCTTTTTCGCTTCTTCTACATGATGTTGGATGGCTCAAGGATCTAGAGATTTATTATAAAGAGGAGAAAGTCTAAGAGGGAGAAGGGAGAAAAGAAAAAAAAAGAAGAAATCAGATGGGGAGAAGGGGAAAGAGCTGTGGGGTTTAAATAGGATTTCAAATCTGGCACGTTCCCACGCCCGTGGACCAGGGGCGTGTCGATTTACACGGCCGTCTCGCACGGCCGTGTGTCTGTGTGTGCTGCATCTCTTTGGCCGTTCTTCTGCTAACCACGCCCATGTATGTGAAGTTAGTATGTTAGCATGGTTGGGAGGCACGGGCGTGTTCTGCCCTTGGTGTGTAAGTCAGTAGCTTCACACGGTCGAGAGGCACGGGCGTGCCACTTTTACGGAGCCCGTGGGGTGGTGGTTGGATCAGTGACGTCGAAAAGTGGTTGGGACTGATTCGTACGGCCTCTGATAGTCAGTACGGAGATTTTGGTGGTCCACACGTCACGGACACGGCCGTGTGTAAGACTGTGTGACCTTGAAATTCTGCACTTTTGGTTAGTTTTAAAAGGAAACAAAGAAGGAAAGTAAAGAAACTGAAAATAAATTTGAAAGTAAATAATGTTAGTGCTCGGGTTGCCTCCCGAGAAACGCTCGTTTATAGTCTTAAGCTAGACTTTCCTCTACAGAAAAAACAATCAGGGAGGTTTAAAGGTTTGAATATCTTCCCTCATACTTGCAGTTCTATTTTCTTGACAAAGTTCAAGGCGAGAAACGTTTATCTTAAAAGTGCTGAATGTTAGATTGCTTACCTCGACTGTTCCGTGGGGGAAGATATCGTGTACCTTTAGAGGAATTTCCTCGCTTACGTTCAGGTCTGATGTGGTGATGCGAGGATCGGCTTTGTCTAATAGCACCTGGTCACCTATTTTGAAGTGATTTGATGTTCTTACGAGTTCTTCAGGTGGTTCCTTCCGTTTTGCTTTGTGTGGTTCTGGTTCTTCTTTGACGTGTGTCTTCTGCTCTTCTACTTTGTCAACCCTAGGGCTTTGTTCCTTATGTAATTCATCTTTGTTGGTTTGGGGTCTAAGATTTGGCTCAGGGTTGTATTCCTGTGGTGTTTCCTGTGATGAAAGTTGAACAATTTGATTGTCAAATGAAGTGACTTTCTTACCTTCATCGACTGTTGTCCTGGCCGTGTCAAGATTTTGGAGACTGAGTGATTCGTCACCTACGCAAAGAATGAGTTCGCCTGTGGCAACATCAATTTTAGTTTTGGCAGTTGCTAGAAAAGGTCTTCCTAAAATTAAGGGGATTGAACTATCCTGATCCATGTCTAAGACAACAAAATCTACTGGGAAAACAAATTTATCGATTTTGACAAGAACATCTTCGATAACGCCCCTAGGAATTCTAACCGTTTTATCAGCTAATTGAATGCTCATCCTAGTTTGTTTGGGCTTCCCTAGACCTAGTCGTTTAAACAATGTATAAGGCATGACATTTATGCTTGCCCCTAAATCAGCTAACGCATTATCAATAGTTAAACCACCAATTAAACATGGAATAGTAAAACTCCCTGGATCTTTTAGCTTTCGCGGTAGTTTATTCTGTAACATTGCTAAGCATGCTACGTTTAATTCCACATGGTGCTCTTCATCTATTTTACGTTTATTTTTCAAGAGCTGTCTTAGAAATTTCCTCGAGTCTAGCATCTGAAAAAGAGATTCAAGAAGAGGTAAGTTAATATGTAATTTCTTTAAAAGTTTAAGAAACTTACCAAACTGTTCTTTTGAATCATCTCTTTTCGTCGCTTCGGGATAAGGTATACGAGGTTGGTACTCTTTGATTATTGGTTTCGGCTTTTCTTGCATTACCTCTGTTTTACCTTCGTCTACCTATTGGTTCAGTTCATCTAACCCTTTGCCATCATGATCTGTGATGGCTTGAATTTGCTCCTTAGGGTTAATCTCGGTGTTACTTGGTAGACGTCCTTGCGGTCGTTTAGACATTAGCTTTGCGAGTTGCTCGACTGCATTAGTGACTTCCTTGACTGACTTAGTAAGTTCCCCAACTCGGTTCTCGTTGTTTTTAATTGTTCTTTCAGTTTCATGGAAACAGTTTTCCGTGTTTGCCATAAATTTTGATAGCATCTCTTCAAGGTTTGGCTTCTTCTCTTGTGGATAAGGCTGATTTTGGAAGTTTTGAGGAGGTTGTTTCCTTTGGTTTCCTTGATTTCCTTGATCTCCCCACGAAAAATTTGGGTGGTTCCTCCAACCTGGATTATAAGTATTACTATAAGGATTATTATTGGATCTGAAATTATTACCTATATAGTTCATTTGTTCGCTCTCTGCATCTGGTTGGTAGGGTGGGTACTCGAGATTCGCCACGGTTCTACTTGCGTCGCACTGCATGACTGGATGTGCCTGCGAAGAACACAAACTATCAATCTTTTTATTCATCATCTCTACCTGTGTTGATAGTATGGTTATCGCGTCGTGGTAGTAAACTCCGGATGATTTTGTCAGTTTCGTCCTTATCACTTGCCACTGATAGTTATTCAGTGACATTTCTTCAATGAATTCGTAGGCCGCTTCAGGAGTTTTGTTGTTAAGGGTTCCACCGACGGCTTAATTGATTAGTTGTCTAGTTGAGGGGTTTACACCGTTATATAATGTTTGGACTTGTGGCCACAAGGGTAGACCGTGGTGTGGACACCTTCTCAAGAGATCCTTGTATCTCTCCTATACGTCGTATAATGTCTCTAGATCCATCTGCACAAAAGAAGATATATCAATAAAAAATTTTGGGTCATTTGTTCCCATGTAGTGATTGATCCTCGTGGTAACGAGTTTAACCACTGTTTGACTTTATTCCTTAATGAAAAAGGGAATAACCTATGACGTATGGCATCATCAGAAACACCATTTATTTTGAAGGTATCACAAAACTCAAAAAAATTAGCTATATGCTTGTTTGGATCTTCGTCCTGCAAACCATCAAATTGAACAAACTGCTGAATCATTTGTATTGTGTTAGGCTTTAATTCAAAATTATTAGCAGCTATAGCAGGCCTAACAATACTTGATTCTGCTCTTGTTAAATGCGGTTTAGCATAATCAAACATAGTTCGTGGAGCATTGTTTTCCCCCACATCATGCGGTGGTGGATTATTCTCGTCCATCCCTTCAGTAGGGTCAGATCTGCCTTCTTGCTCTTCCTCTATGTAATTCAAGGCTCGCTTGATTTCTCTGCGAGTCCTACGAACGGTAGCTTCAATTTCACTATCGTATACCAAAGGTCCTCTCGGGCTCCTTCTAGTCATAAACTAGAGGTACCTGCTAGGAGAAGAAAGAAAATTTAGCGGAATCAAAATTTAACCTAAAAAAATAAAAATAAAATAAAAATAATGGCTAAAGTAATAAAAATAGAGCGTTCTTAATATTTTAGTTCCCCGGCAACGGCGCCAAAAACTTGATCGCTGAAATCAGAGCTTTAAAATCTATTAAACGAATGATCAAACCTGGAAACTAACTCTGGCAACGATTAAAGGCAAGTGTACCTATCGAACAATAGTATAGCTTAGGCAAGACCGGATTGTCGAACCCAAAGGAACTAAAAGTAATAATACTAACTTTCTTTTTATTACTTAACCTAAAATAAAGTGAAGTTGCTATAATCTAAATTAACGACTACTAAGCTAAAGACACAAAGACAAAAAGAACGAATTGGGAAATAACTAGAAGAAAAACTCAGTTGATCACGACGATACCCTCAGGAAGAATCCACCTAGACTTCACTTGTTATCTAACATTGAACCATACGATTTATTCACTTAGTTTGATCCGTAGGACTCCCTAACATATATTAAACCCTCTCTCGAGGCGAATAACGTCTAACCCTAGGTTAATTAGTGGAACTCTCATTCTATTATAATAACCACCTAAAATAACAGTAAATCGACCTATGGATTCCCATATTAGGTTTCACCCTAATCCGGCAAAATCTCGTCACCCTATCTCTAGGCGTGCGATCAACTCCGCTTAATTATGCTAGATCTACTCTTAGGCAGGGTCTATTCCTCCTCCATCTAAGCACATCAAACTTGAATCAATATCCGCGAAATATTAACTCAAGAATTAAGCACACATAATTAAGAACAAACTAAGTATTTATCATATAATTCAGAAAACAATAACAAGATTCATCTAGGTTTCATCCCCTTCAGGTATCTGAGGGGTTTAGTTCATAACAAATAAAGAAAACATCTCAAGAGAAAAGATAAAACAAAACATAAGAAATCCCTAAAACTCCCTAAAGGAATTGAAGGAGAAATCCGCCGTCTTGAGTAGAATTCCGGCTTCTTGGGATGGATCAACTGGCTAACTTCGAGTGATTCCCTCAACTCTGACCTTTCCGGCTTGGCTCCTTGGCCTAGCTAACCGCCCCCTTCAAAGGTGGTACTTAGGGGGTATTTCTAGGCTCTTGGAATGCGATTCTTTCTCCCTAAGTATCCTTTTCCGATAAAATTGTCTAAAGCCACGACAGGGACATGGCCATGTCACACGCCCTTGTGACTCGTCTTCAAATCGTGTTCGGATTTCTAAGTTGAGGCACGGCCGTGTAGATCGAGGTTAAGGCCGTGTTCTAGTTGCTCGTCAAGGCACGGCCGTGCAGACTTTGTGCCAGGCTGTGTTGATTTCGTGACATGGCCCATTTACTCCGTTTTGGGCCCGTTTTATGTTCTTTCCATCCTCGGGTGCTATCCTGGGTATAAGACATGAAAAGAAAGGATTAAGAGCACCTTTTCACATAAATTGAGGAATAAATCATCCAAAAACAAGCTAAATGTGGGATTAAAATATGTTATAATTACGGTTTATCATATAGCATGCTTCAAACTTAAAAATTTCAACATGGGTTCAATAACACTCAAGACAATGAACTCAAAATGTAAAAAATTAAAAAAAAAATCAAGTTCAAATGTTAACCTTAATGTGACATGCAATGGCCGAATAATGGAAGCTTAAGTTTCCTCTTCTCTCTTCTAATTTTCGACAATGAAGAAGCAAAGATGGAAGATGAACATCCGCTAGTTGTTTTATGTTTTCTTTATTTTAATCATATTATAAAATATTAATATAATATCACTTACTAAAACAATTAATATAATATACGAAACAATCATCATGCCGTCCACTCAATTGGTTTTAAGGTAATTTACCATGCAAGTCCACTCATGCAAGAAAACAAATCAATTAAACCATCCAACTTAAATAAAGGCTACTTTTACTACTTTAACAATTTAGTCCTTTCTCTTAAATTAAACATATAGACAATCAAATTATCTCACAACATTCTAACACATGCTTAACTACATAACATAGATATCAGATAAAATATTAAAATATTTTTTTTCTATCCCGGATTCGTAGTCCCGAAACCACCATTCCGATTAGGGTCGTAATTGGGCTATTACAAAAGTCTCGAACGTGTCTTTCCTTGGACCAAGCACGACAAAGGATTTCACTTTAGCCATAGTTACAGTTTGCTTAGTGATACCTTGTCGACCTAACTCTTGCTTCACCTAAGGCTTCAACCCATCCTTAAACTAGTAGAATGTTTTTTTCTCACTTAAGTCAGATATTTGAAGCATCAACTTACTGAAGTCTTTAACATACTCCCAAACGGTACCTTATTGTGTAAGCTGACACAACTTTGCTTGAGCTTCATGCTCAGTATACTGTGGGTAAAACTGCTTCTTCAACTCTCTTTAGAACTCCTCCCAAGTCCTAATAGTTGTACCACTACGTTTTTCATCCATGGGCCTACGACGCCACCACAATTGAACAACATATGTAAAATAGATTGAATCTTTATTTACCTTAGTGGCATTATCTTCGATGCCCATCGCACGAAAGTATTGTTCCACTCCTTAAAGAAATTTGTCCACTTCGCTCACGGACCTTGTCCCCTTAAACTCTTTCAGTTTGGGAACATCCATATTGTAACACCCTATACTTGACCCGATTGCTGAGTCTAAGTACCGGAGGCTACACTAACCCAAAGGACTTACCGAAATTTTGATTTCTGATTTAATTTCATACTTAAACAACTTAAATTTTAAAATTCTAATTCCTAATATAACTTGTACAAAACTGGTGATAAATTCTTAAGACTCGATTTTGGGTCTAGTCGGAACAGTGGTTTCGGGACCAAAAATTTGACGCAGTAAAATTTTTTTACTATGTTTTTATGCTTTACAATTTTATGGAATGATTTTTTGAAAATTTCGTTCGAAAATTTTGACATTGGGCACTTAATTTAGTTAAAAGGACTAAATTGTAAAAAGTGCAAAATGTGTGTTCTAGAAGCTAGAGGTGTCTAATTGCTATGAAAATTTGAATTGAAAGTCCTTAGATGGTAATTAGACCATTGGTTAAGTTAGTGGACAAAAATGGACATGAAGTAAGAGAATTTTTATGTTTTAAGTTAGGGGCATTTTGGTCATTTGGCTAATTAAATGAATTAAAAATCAAATTAGAAGCCAAGTTTTGCTCATCTTCTACCCCTTGGCTGAAATTTACAAGAGGAAGACATAGCTAGGGCTTTTCAAGCTTCCAAGCTCGATTGTAAGTCCGTTCTAGCCCCGTTTAATTGATTTTTATGTTTTTGAGATCCTTATAACTCGATCTACCTATTTTTAGTACTAATTTGAAGTATGATTAAGGTCTAGGGTTTGAACCATGTTAGATATTTATTTATTTTGATGTTTAAT
Source organism: Gossypium australe (assembly GCA_005393395.2). Classification (NCBI taxonomy): domain Eukaryota; kingdom Viridiplantae; phylum Streptophyta; class Magnoliopsida; order Malvales; family Malvaceae; genus Gossypium; species Gossypium australe. The sequence goes on along the minus strand of CM016620.1, from coordinate 21,817,689 downwards.
GGTAGATTATACAAATTTGAGGTTGGATAAACAACTTTTGCTAAGTGATTTTCGGTAAAAATGTCAAAAAGGACCTATTTGTAAAAGTTATAAAATATGTAGTAAAAGTGTGATGTAATGGAAAATGTGGGTTGGTATGAGCAGAAAAATAGTTCAGCTAGGCCTGTGTATTAGAGAAATTGAACATATTTCATTTTAAGAGCCTAGGGACTAAAATGTAAAATGTCAAAAATTTATGGCAAAAAATATAATTTTTCCATAAAATGATTTTTGGGCTGAATTGAATAACGTGATGATTGAATGAGTTAAATTTTTTTTATAGATCAAGAAAAACGAGGTACGGACCTAGACTGGGGGAAAAACAAAGTAATTGACGATTAGGTCAAATTCTACTATTTTTGTACTAAGGTAAGTTCGTATGTAAATAATGCAATGTTATATTTGTATTTTAATGTTTTGATATTGCATGAAATGTATGATTGATTCTATGAGTATATTCGATGAAGTTCCAGCAAGAGAGAAATTACCGGTTGAACCTTAGGAATAGATTAGGATGCAAGTGACATGTCACTAGGAACCCATATGATTATGTGATTTATGTGTCCCGGGTGTTGGTCACGTACGTCCTACCGGTGGCTAGGTATATAGGCATATGTTGCGGATACCTGACAGCTTGTGTGAACAGCACCGCATAGCTACGTCTCGATTGACAACTTGTGTGAGCAGGCCCGAGGATGGCTCGAGAGCAAGCTTATATGTGTTATGAGATTTGTGGCAGCATTGGCTACATATGTGGCACTTATGTGCAAAGATTTTCGTGTATCCGATAGTATTCCAAGTGGTTCAATGGGTATGTCAAATACGAGAAAGTATGTGATTATGTTATGAGTTGGTACAGGCATGTACAAAAAACTCCAAGGAAATGAATTCTGTATATGATGAATTATTGGTAACAATGTGATTGAGTATGTTATGTACATGAAGTTTTAATAACATCTAGGTTGATATACGGATGTTACTTATATGGCAATTGTATGGTTAATGTTATTTATTATTTGTATATGAACTTACTAAGCTATATAGGTTACTCCTTTTTCTTTCCCTTGTCTTATAGTGTCACCAAGCTAACTCAGGATTGGAGATCATCGGAGATCCATTCACACTATCAACTATTATTTTGGTACCAATGAATTCAACATTTTGAGTTATGGCATGTATAGAGGACTTGGTCATTTTGTTATGTGTCATAATTGATTTAGCCAAATGTGTTAGCTTATATTGGTTGAAAGTTCATTTTGTATAAGGCCATTGGAAATTGATTATTGGTTAAGTATATTCATATGATAATGCCTTTCATGGATGTTAGAATCTACTTAATTTGAGTCGACAAGTATATGATGTTTGTGTATGATAGATGGTAGCATGTAAATGATGTGTTGTTGTCTTGGTTGTGGCTGATTTGGTTGTATGTATATGTTTGGTTTGGTGCTATGTATTGCTGTGTAGGTGTGTACATTAAAGAGTGGCAAAAAGGCTTTTGTCCACACGGGCGTGTGTCTAGGCCGTGTGTCACGGTCATGTGTTTCGGCCATGTGTCCCCTGCACCTAAATCTTGAGAAACAGAATGTCCAGAATATAGCACACGGGCAGAGACGCGGGCGTGTGTCTCGGTCGTGTGTGCTACACGGCCTTGGACACGAGCATGTGTCTCAGCCGTGTGTGCTACATGGCCATGGACACGAGCGTGTGTCTCGGCTGTGTGAAGTCTGCACCTATTTTATGAAAATTAAATCTACCACACGGCCTAGCACACGTGTATGGATTAAAGTGATAAAAATAGGAATGATAGGGAATCAGGAATCTACATTTTTTTTTTTTGAATGATTTGAATTCAAATCCACAAATTTAACTAAATATGTATTATCTATGAATTATTTTAGTATTACTACCTAAATCCAAATTTAAATTAAATAATATTATCCATCGAATATTTGAATCCTAAAAAAAATTAATTTCAAAATTTCTAATTTTTTTTGGATATTCATATCCACAAAAACCCAAATTTAAATATGGTAAAATTATTTTATATATATAATCAGAATTACAAGAATTTGGTAATTAGTGGATTCATATATCTGAATTTACATTTGTTATTCGAAATAAGCAATGCGAATTTAAATAATGAATATCCAAGATATTTACCCACATCCATTTCGAATTCATAGCATATAGCAATTTTAAAATCTGAATCTGAATATTATTCCAACCTAAAAAAATGTGCTAGATCATTTGAATTTTCATCTTTAACTAAAACATTTTTTATTCTATTAACATATGTAACTGTCCACCAAGCTTTGTTTTTTATTCTATTTATTGATTTTTCTATTTCTTTAAGAATTCTTGTTTTATCGTGGTTTAAATGTTGTGTTCTTTTTTCTTTTCAGATTTTGTTGGTTCATAAATTTTATTTATAGAGAAAAACAATGAAAAGATAGTTGATATTGTTGGGAACCAAGATAACTTGGTTGAAGAAATGAAAGTAGGAGTGAAAGTGCATTATGAAGAAGCTTATCATCTTTACAATTAATATGCTTTGAGTACGAGACTTAGTGTTGGAAGAGAAAATAAGACACGAAGTATTGCTGAACTTCTAAGATAACATGATTTTTTATGATCTAAATTTGGATATCATAAATGTGAAGATGTTGGCAAAGTGAGAAAATTTAACCATTTGAAGACAATGACGGGTTGTGAAGCTAAAATTTATTTTACAATAGAAAAAGGTATTTGGGTTGTTTCTTACTTCAATGATCATCACAATCACAAGTTGACAATTCCAGAGGAATGAATCAATTTAAGATCAGAAAGAAATTCTTTTAAAGGGACATGCAAATGTTATTCGTTCAATGATTGCAACGAGAATCAAACAAATAAGTTTATATTCTTTCTTAGGAAGGAGATCGGGTTCGAAAATATTACCTTTACGAAACAAGATTGCCATAGTTTCTTACGAATTGAGAGAGATAAAATGATTGAAGCAGGGGATACACATAGCATTATCAATTTTTTCAAATTTAAGCAAGCTAAAGACTTGATGTTCTTTTAATCAATTCAAGTGGACCAGAATAATCGACTTGCAAATTTTTTTTTGGAGAGATGAAAGATTGAAATTGGATTATGATTGCTTTGGGAGATGTTCTTGTGTTTGATACCATATATAAAACCAATAAGTATAATTTAGTTTGTGCTCCATTTATTGAAATAATCAATTATTGGAATATTGTTTTGTTCAGTTGTGCTTTTTTATCAGATGAAACCACTGACTCATTTATCTAGTTATTTGACACATTTTTAGAAGCCACAGGGCATCGACAACCAAAGAACATTTTTGCCAATCAAGATCAACAAATGATGAAAGAATAGAGATGGTGTTCCCTGAGACATTTCATAGATTATGTACGTAGCACATTTCAAATAATACTAAACAACATGTTGCTAATTGTTTTGCAAATGTCGAGTTTAAAGAACTGTGTAAAATATAATGTCGATAATGAAAAATATTTCGCAAATAAATAAAAATAAAAATAAAGAACACACAGATTTTATGTGGAAACCCTTTCAGGAAAAAAAACCACAGGCAGAGGAGAAGAAAATTCACTATGTCGAATTCGAATCAAATTACAAGAGGAATAGACTATGTCTATTTATAGGCTTGTAAAGCAATATTCTAATAGGAGTGTAGTAAGATTGAAACTCCTTATTCTAATCAATATCAAATAGATGGAGTTTAATAAGGTTTAAAAAACCTTATTTAAAATAAAATAAAAGAAGTGTAGTTCTATAGGGATTCTTCTTTTATTTTATTTTACCATTGTATTTTATTTAAATAAGGATTCGAGTCACATAATTCTAACAATGTCCGCCTTGACACGAATTCTCAATAAACAAGTTCTTTATAGCGAACTCTCAACAAACAAGTTCTCCGCCTCTTCCATAAAACCCCTTAAGG
>CM016620.1:21612802-21803673 GCA_005393395.2 Gossypium australe | reverse complement strand
TATTTTTATCTGGATTGATCTTGAGCAAAATTTAAGCTCAATTTTCGGATTAGGCCGGGCACGAGCCTAAAATTCTATTGAGGCCTGACCTGGCTCATGATCACCTCTAAATCTATTGATCTGTTGTGGGTTATTTATAGTATAATATTTGTCCATGCAAATCAACTGCACATATAATTTATTCTATACCTCAAATTGAACCTGTTTCGAATAGGGCCATTAATGAATCTACAATTTACATTCTTTCAAATTCACTTCCTGCATGGAGGGTTAATATGTGTATATATATATAGTAAAGTTGAAACCTGGACTCAATGGCAATCAACTAATAAAATGCAATGACGATATTAATTTTTCATGTTCAAACCTAAGCATATGAATTATGGGTTGGCAACTTGCTAAACTCGATGGAAAGAGAAGTGGACAACGTATAGCGTCATATATACTAAAGAATGTTCAATTTCAACTTTGTATGCATGCATTATTACATTTATTGGAGCAACATACTGAAGAAGAATAATTGAGGAAAGAAGTCTTTTAACCGATTGTCAATATGTTGACTAAATCAAATGTCGTCCACAACATGTTTTAAACTTAAAAACACATCAACTACATTTTACTATTGCCTAAATCCAATTCAATAAAAGCCAAACCAAAATGTTGTAATTCAAATACGTTTTCTATTTTCTTGAATTCCTGCTACTGTTTATAAGCATATCTTCGTAATGAAAATAGGAACTCGATCTATAAACCGCCAAAACATACATACATATCGAACCAAATGGCTACAAAGTGAAGATACTGATATGAGACAACACTGTCGCATGGTTTACGTGCATGGGTAAAAAGTAAATAAATAAAAAATGATATATAATGAGTTTTGATGTTTACTTAAATGGTGCGCACCATCATTGGTAATACGGTGCGTTCTTTGGTTTTTTATTTCTGTTTTTTGTTTGTTGTTATTAGCTGGGTAGTTTTGACAGCTGGGCACTAGAGTTGTACTAGTTGCTACTGTTACCTAAGGAAAGGGACGTGTATACAGTGGCCATACCAGAAAATTAAGCTTTATTCTGTGTTCTCTCTCATCTCTTTTTAATGGGTAAAATACCTAAATATATCAAAAAATTAATTTAATTACGAAAAAGGGTCGGTTTTGAAAAAAATTACGGAAAAGGGCCGTTTCCCCACAAAACGCGTCCACGTCAGCGCGTTTTGTGGGGAAAAACCAACAAAGCGCGTCCCAGGGGCACGCTTTATGCCACATCAGCAAAGTGGGCTTACGTGGACGCGCTTTAGCCCGTCGATCAAATGCAAATGGTAAGTTTTAATTTTAATTTTTCAATATTATTTAATTTTTATTAGGTTTATGTAATTTTAATTAATTTTTATTTATAATTTTTAAACATCTGTAGATCGGGTGTTGCAATGTTATATTCACAATATGCATGGTCCCTCATCGACGTTGATCGAGAATTACCTGCGGGAAGCGGGTTTTTGGCACGTGGCCACGATAGGCCGGGGTTCAAATTGGAGCTGACTTTAATCAGTGCGTTGATAGAGGTGTGGAGACGCGAGACGCACACTTTCCATCTTCCATGCGGAGAGTGTACCATCACTCTAGAAGATGTGCAATTGCAATTGGGATTGCCAGTGGACGGGTTGGTAGTCACCGGGTCCGCAACTTCTACCGATTGGATGGCCGTATGCTACGAGCTTCTGGGTGCCATTCCGGATAACATTCAGGGAGGTTAGATCGAGATGGCCTGGTTACGAGGCACATTCCCGGAGCCGAATGAGGGTTCGACCCAAATAGAAAGAATACGGTATGCTTGGGCATACATTCTGGAGATAATTGGAGGTTATCTGATGCCGGACCTGTCTAGAAACCTCGTACACTTGAGATGGCTACTGAAACTTGTTGATTTTAGAGCAGCCGGTGAATTGAGTTGGGGGTCTGCCGTGCTATCGAGGTTGTATCGGGAGATGTGCGGGGCGACGAGGCCGAGTAAAGCGAAAATCGGAGGTTGCCTATCACTACTGCAGTCATGGGCACGGTTTCGATTTCCATTTTTACATCCTCGACTCGACCACCCATATTCATTCCCACTGATAACGAGGTAAATTTAATGTTATATTTTACAATTATTACGTCGATTTATAGTATAATTGTATGCTAAAAATTTATTTAATTAGGTAGAACCATTCGGCGAGTTAAGCTGGAATACCTACCTCGATATACGGCTTCTATTGGACCAACGGTCGGAATCACAAGTAAGTTTCAAATTTCGTATTTATAATTTAGTATTTCGTATTTAGTGTTTAGTATTATATATATAACTAATATTTTGGTAATGTTAATATAGTTTCAATGGACACCGTACGAGGATCCAGAAATTCGGGCAGTAATTCTGGAGGAGTTCTTGCAAAATCTGAACAGTTGGCACGTGAAAGTCCCATTGATCACCTATGCGACCGTGGAGATGCACCAGTCAGATCGGGTTCTGCGGCAATTTGGATTCCGGCAATCGATTCCCGTGCCACCTGAGGTGCTCAATGATGAGCACAAAGTGGACTTACGGCAGTTGCACACGGATTGGCCATATTTTGGTCAACATATATCGAGATGTGGGAGAACCGGTATGACTATTTACCTATCCGTGAACCGATCGTCGTTCCTGAGTTAGCGTGTGTGCCGGAATACATGCCATGGTTTAGGATCCATTGTAAGCCGTGTAACACCCCAAACCCGGTCTATATACTAAGACCAAGTCTGGTATGTTACAGGATTGGAGGTTTTGAAATTTTAAAGAAACAACGTGACTTGAAAACCATTTTTTTTTATGTCTGTGTTGAAAAACATTTTTTACAGTTGTGATTGAAAGTTTTGTGCCGACTTCTTTTTAATCAAATCAAAAAGGTTGTGAGCAAATCTGTTATTTTACGAAAGCCAAAATCAAGGATTCTCATAGAGTGACATTTTAAAACGATGTTGTAATTTTAATAAAAACTCCGAATTAATTAGTTACTTGCAATCCATCTTTTGTTAAACACTTTGAAAACTATTTTTTTTTAATACTCCATATTCAATAGTTTATAAAACATGCAATATCAGCATAAAAATCTAAAACCCAATTTAAAATTAAAGTTAAAGCGGCCTTATTACAACTTGAAATCCCAAAATAGAAATAAATTTAAAATAAAGTCTGAGTTTACTTAAAGAAATTGCAACGCATGGCCACCTCGAGTCTGTCTCGGACCAAGACCCGCCATCTACTAATTACCTGCAAAATTAACAAAAGGGGTGAGTCATCGAGACTCAGTATGTATATCCCCATTTAACATAAATTCGGCCTTAGCCCACTCAGTACAGCTCATGTTATGTACATGCAAATGCTACCTATCCCAGAATAGCTCTTCATCCAAAACACCCGTGGCATTATGCCACTGTGGTTCATGACCACCGTGGTCCTAGACCACTCGTGACCGTAGTCACTCGTGACAGAGTCACTATAATGTTCTCGTGGGGCCAACCCACTGTGGTCGTAGACCACCGTGATGATCTCTGATAAATAATGCATACGTGGGGCCAACCCACTGTGGTACTTGACCACCGAGATAAGTTACTAATTAAATTATTCGTGGTTTCAACCACCGTGGTACTTAGACCACTCGTGACGAAAGTCACTCGTGACCGTAGTCACTGATTCTCTCTCCTCCTTCATTCAATCCCGAGCCCATGCTCTTTTCATTATGCACAATATGTATGCAACCAAAATTACAATATATAGCAGATCATATTTCATACATGCATAACATCAGAATATACATACATGCATATTAGCAGCCATAATATTAACGAAAAACTTACCCGGTGTCTCCAACCTTACCCCTAAGGGTAGTTAATCCATCATATCAGTTATTTTGGCTTTCGGCCATTTCAGTTAATAACACAATATCAAAGAAGGCATGTGAGTAGTACACACCTGATAAAGCGTAATACCAAACTATCTACGTGAACACTTTCGCTAGCAGGAACGACGGCTATTTGCCTATCCTAGGCAGACGTCGGCTCTCTACCACAACCCGGCGAAAAATCCCGAACTGTCGACACAACACGCTTCTTAAACTTAAGAGCCAAAACTATGGGTTCATTCCCTTCCTTAGATTGACCAACCTTACAAATCCAACTGGAGTGATCCGATTCGACACCCACAATCCCTTCGGCTTTGAACTACAACCACTCGGCAAATGGAGATTCCCGGAATAAATGTCCCAAATGAGAGAAGAGAAAAGAAAGGAGAGTTAACCAAAATATAAACACCATGCTAACTAGCCATTCGACTTTGGCCACACAAAACCAAAAGAAAGAAAAGAAAAGGCAAAAGAATCGCTTTTTAGCTTCAACAACAAAAGCCGATCGTAAAGGCTCTCAGCAACCTAAGATTTTCCAGCACCTTGCTTCTTGGTATTCGGCCTCAGCAGAGAAACCGATTGTCACTCAAAAAGATTCGGCACAGGAGAAGTAATAGATGAGAATGGTTGATCGACTGAACAAAGAGGATGAAGATTGAGTTTCGGCTATTGGCAAAGAATGATGGCAAGAAAGTTTTGATGGTACAAGTGGAAATATGCGGCATAAGAAGAGAACACTAGAAGAAGAGTGAGGAAGAGAGAATGTTTTGGCTATCACTCACAAGAACCAAAAGAATTATGAAGCCAAGAATTTAGATGGAAGTTTAGATTATAAGAAAGATATCAAGAGAAAAAGTGATGAGAGAAAAAGAGTAGAAAAAGAGTGCTAAGATCTTTCTTTGGAAACCAAAAGAATAATCAAACAAAATGACCAAAGTGCAAAATAAAGGAAGAGAGAAGATTCTTTGAATGGTTTCGGCTTTACCCCTCACTCAAATGACACTTGCCAAAAACGGCACTACACTTCCCTTAATGAACAAATATGCTAAAATGAAACGTAACAAATGCCTAAGGCCTATGGAATTTCGGCACACCACCTATGCTAACACTTAAACCGAATATGCTTGAATTTTAAAACAATTAACAAGCATGGGAGATGAATTTTAATAATATCAAAATAAATTTATAAAATAAATAAATCACCATGCTTATTTGTTTTATTATCCCACCTAATTTCTTATAATATTAAAATAACTTTATAAAATAAATAATCATCATGATTATTTCTTTTTAACCCACTTAATTTATTATAATATTAAAATAACTTTATAAAATAAATAACCATCATGATTATTTTTTTTATTAACCCACTCAATTTATTATAAAATTAAAAGTGATTTTATAAAATAAATAATCATCATGATTATTTGTTTTATTAACCCACTCAATTTATTATAAAATTAAAATTAATTTTATAAAATAAATAATCATCATGATTATTTGTTTTATTAACCCACTCAATTTATTATAAAATGAAAATTAATTTTATAAAATAAATAATCATCATGATTATTTGTTTTATTAACCCACTCAATTTATTATAAAATTAAAAGTAATTTTATAAAATAAATAATCATCATGATTATTTGTCAATTTATTATAAAATTAAAAGTAATTTTATAAATAAATAATCATCATGATTATTTACTATTTCCATCCACTTACTTTGTAATTGGCATAATTGCCATTTAAAATTCCATCATTAAAAGACATGGCAAATTAACATTTTCAATGTAGCATGCTTAATGAGCCAAACACAATAAATAGTGTAAAATGTAGAATCATTATTTCTAGGATGTTACAGTTCTACCCCCTTAAAGAAATTTCGGCCCCGAAATTTGCCTGATCAAAAGAGGTGAGGGTATTGCTGTTGCATCACATCCTCTGGCTCCCATGTAGCTTCCTCAGAACCATGATTTCGCCACAACACTTTAACCAACGGAACCGTCTTCCTCCGCAACACTTTAAGATCTCGGTCTAAGATCTGAACTGGTTCCTCATCAAAAGATAAGTCAGGCCTTACTTCGATTTCTTCCACTGGCACTATATGAGATGGATCTGAACGGTAGCGCCTTAGCATCGAGACATGGAATACATCATGGATCTGTCTCAATTCCGGAGGTAGTTCGAGCTGATAAGCTACTGGTCCCACACGCTTCAACACACGATAAGGCCCGATAAACCTGGGGCTCAGCTTGCCCTTCCGTCCAAACCTTAGAACTTTTTTCCACGGTGAAACCTTTAAGAAAACCTGATCACCTACTATAAATTCTATGTCTTTACGCTTCAGATCCGCAAAAGATTTTTGTCTATCAGAAGCTTCCTTCAACCGAGTCCGAATTAGCTTAACCTTTTCCTCTGTTTCAGAAACCAACTCTGGGCCCAACAGTTGTCGCTCACCCAACTCTGTCCAGCAAGTAGGAGTGCGACATTTTCGACCATACAACGCTTCATAGGGCGCCATCTTAATGCTAGATTGGTAGCTGTTGTTGTATGCGAATTCCGCCAATGGTAAAAACTCCTCCCAACTACCCTTGAAGTCAATGACGCAGCCTCTCAACATATCTTCCAAGATCTGAATTACCCTCTCAGACTGACCATCAGTCTGTGGATGAAATGCTGTGCTGAAGTCTAGTCTTGTACCCAACGCCTGATGCAACGCTTTCCAAAACCGTGATGTAAACCTAGCGTCTCGGTCTGATATAATTGACACTGGTACCCCATGCAACCTCACAATCTCTGCTACGTACAGCTTGGCTAACTTCGGTAGTGAATAATCAACCCGAATTGGTATGAAGTGAGCAGACTTCGTCAACCGATCGACAATTACCCACACTGAATCTTTCTTCGTGGGAGTCAGAGGTAGCCCACTCACAAAGTCCATCATTATCCTTTCCCACTTCCAAAGTGGAATCCTTACTGGCTGTAGCAACCCCGAAGGCAATTGGTGTTCCGCTTTCACATGCTGACATGTCAAGCATTTACCTACAAATTCAGTTACTTCTTGCTTCAGACCCGGCCACCAAAACTGTTCTCGCAGATCTTGATACATCTTAGTTCCTCCAGGATGCATAGCGTATGGGCTACTATGCGCTTCCTGTAGGATCTTCTGTCTTAACTCAGAATCTCTTGGCATATAAGTCTTTCCTCGAAAGCACAATACCCCATCACTGCTCACACTAAAATCTTTTGTCTCACCACCTGTCACTAACTGAAGTTTCGAACTTAGCGACTCATCAGATAATTGTTTCTCCTTTATCTGACTGACCCAAGAGGGCTTCACTTGAAGTTCCTCTAACACACTTCCATCATTATACAAGCTGAGATGAGCGAACATTGCCCTCAAGTCCGATATTACCTTACGGCTCAACGCATCAGCCACCATGTTGGCTTTACCCAGGTGATACTCGATCGAACAATCATAGTCCTTCAACAACTCAATCCATCTCCGCTGTCTTAAATTCAACTCCTTTTGGGTAAGGAGGTATTTCAGGCTCTTGTGGTCCGTGTAGATAATGGACTTTTCCCCATACAGGTAGTGTCTCCAAACCTTCAAAGCGAACACTACCGCAGCTAACACTAGATCATGCGTGGGATAATTCACTTCATGCGGTCTCAACTGCCGAGACGCATATGATACTACCTTTCCTTCCTGCATCAACACACATCCCAAACCTGTGTGCGACGCATCACAGTACACGACAAACTTCTTTCTAGCCTCAGGCTGAATCAACACTGGAGCCTCAGTCAAGATCCTCTTCAGCTTCTCAAAACTTTCCTGTTGCTTATCTGACCAGACAAACGGTACCCCTTTCCGTAATAACTTGGTTAACGGTGCTGCTATTAGTGAAAATCCCTCTACAAACCTTCTGTAATACCCAGCCAGACCAAGAAAACTCTGAATTTCTGCCATAGACCTAGGTGATTTCCAATCCAACACGGCCTCAATTTTCCGAGGATCAACCCTAATTCCTTCAGCAGACACCACATGTCCCAGAAAAGTAACTTCCTTCAGCCAGAATTCACACTTACTAAATTTGGCGTACAGCTGTTTCTCTCTCAGAATTTGCAGAACCACTCGAAGATGCGAATCATGTTCCTCTTCCGAACTTGAATAAACCAAAATATCATCTATAAACACCACGACAAACCGGTGCAAATAGGGTTGGAATACTCGGTTCATCATGTCCATAAACGCAGCTGGTGCATTTGTCAACCCAAATGGCATCACCAGGAACTCGTAGTGACCATAACGAGTTCAGAAAGCTGTCTTATGAATATCTGTCTCCTTGACCTTAAGTTGGTGATAACCTGACCTCAAGTCTATCTTTGAGAAGACCGAAGCACCTCGCAACTAATCAAACAGATCGTCTATCCTAGGCAATGGGTACTTGATCTTAATCGTCAACTTGTTCAACTGCCTATAGTCAATGCACATCCGCATTGACCCATCCTTCTTCTTAACAAACAACATCGGCGCTCCCCAAGGTGACACACTGGGTCGGATAAAACCCCGGTCCAATAATTCTTGGATTTGAGCTTTCAGTTCCACCAACTCCTTTGACGCCATTCTATATAGAGCAATAGGCACTGGCGCTGTTCCCGGAAGAAGATCAATACCGAATTCTACCTCGCGATCCGGAGGTAACCCTGGAAGCTTTTCTGGAAAAACATTAGAGAACTCTTTCACTGTTCTGACATCCCATACAGACAATTCCTTGGCCTCTAGAGCTCGAACAAAAGTTAAGAAAGCCTCGCATCCTTTTCTCACCATTCTTTCAGCCTTTAAAGCGGACACTACATTAGACAAGTAGTTCCTCCTTTCCCCTATCACTACTACTTCATCATCCTCAAGAGTCTTTAATACCATGCGCTTAGTAGCACAATCCAAGTTTGCTCGATATCTCACTAACCAGTCCATACCTAAAATTAAATCAAACTCCCCGATCGGAAGTTCCATTAGATCAGCCGGGAAAACCATCCCTTGTACTTCCAGAGGCACATCTCTAAAGAGTTTGTTTACCACTACAGATTGTCCTAAAGGGCTAAGTACAGTCATCTCCCTAGAAGTAATCTCAGAGTCTATGTTCAGAGTTCCAGACACAGTTCTAGCAACATATGAATGTGTTGACCCAATATCAATCAGTGTAGTAAAAGGCAATCCGTAAATAAGGAACGTACCGGTTATGACGTCCGATGCATCGCCCTCATCACGACGTCTAGCTGCATAGACTAACCCAGGCTGTCTCGCCTCTGTGTTCCCAGTACCTCTGCCCGGTGCTCCACGTCCACGACCAAGACCATTACCTCCTCTGGCCGGACCACGACCTCTCTATGGCTGCTGACCCTCTCTACCATGCTGAACATAATTCTGACCTACTGGTCGCATTCTGTTTAGCTCTTGTGGGCAGTCTCTTACCCGGTGATCCATTTACCCACATCTGAAGCATCCATTACTTCTTGCCCAGCATTCTCCAAAATGGAACTTCCCACACGTAACACATTGTTGTGGTCGACCAGTAGCAGCGGGCCTCACAACTTGACCCGGCCCATCTAACCTCGGCCTCTCCTCAAAATTCCCAGTAGATCTTGATGGTCCAAAACTTCTCTTGTTTCTACCCTTATCCCTATCCTGATTCTGTCTTTCAGATCGTTTTGCCTCTTCGGCTATTTTAGCCTTTTCCACCAGAATAGCAAATTCCCTTTCCCGTTGCGGAGCTATCAGTACTCGTAACTCATCCCTCAGGCCATCTTCAAATCGGACACAACGCTCATGATCTGTAGACACAATACCACGAGCATACTGGCTTAGACGTAGGTATTCCGCCTCATACTCAGCCACCGATTTACTTCCCTGAACCAAGTTAAGAAATGCCTTTCGCTGCGCATCCACATAGCTTGACCCAATGTATTTCTCTTGAAATGCAGACTTAAAGAAGTCCCAAGTAATGCGGTCCACAGCTGTACCATCGTTAACCGTGAGCCACCATTGGTAAGCCTCATCTCGGAGAAGAGACACAACTCCTTTCAGTTTCTCCTCCACAATGCAGTCAAGATCATCCATAATTCGTTCCACTGTTTATAACCAGTACTCGGCTACATTAGGAGCCACACCAGAAATGCCCCTAAAAGTCTCAGCCCCATTAGTTCGGAGTAGCTCAGAAATAGATTTTCGAGTCACTGGTCCCGTGCTCGCTCCAGCCACTCTTTCCAGAACGTGTAACATAGCCTGGGACACAGTATCATCTCCACCAGTTTGGTCCTGAAATTCCATTTCCGCAACTGGCGATGCGGGCACTTCACCTTCCGGCCCATGCCCAGATTCTGAAGGTGCAACTTCAACATCCCAGCCTCTACCACGACTGCGCATACCACGTCCACGTCCATGGCCGCGCATACCACGTCCACATCCACGGCCGCTCATGACTACCGATTTGACTTAATCTGATTATACATTTTATGAATTAGTACTTCTTCCACTGTTTATTACCGAACAGTTTTATGAAAATAGCATTATGAGCAGTTCTCGTCATTTCATGCATACCTAAGGTTTCAGTCTCTAGAGTTGAGTTTCTTAGCACAAGAAATCACAGCATATTATACTTTCTTCATGTAAAACAACTAAAAGTCAGAAGACTTACCGTGCGGATTTGGTGCCGGAGACTCGGGTGCCATGCTTCCAAAAGACATACATATTTCTAAATTATTTCTAACCATCTTTTAAAACATTTTAAACCCCATACCCACGGCCGAGTTTAGAAACCTTGGCTCTGATACCACAATTGTAACACCCCAAACCCGGTCTATACACTAAGATAAAGTCTGGTATGTTACAGGATTGGAGGTTTTGAAATTTTAAAGAAACAACGTGACTTGAAAACCATTTTTTTTATCTCTGTGCTGAAAAACATTTTTTACAGTTGTGATTGAAAGTTTTGTGCCGACTTCTTTTTAATCAAATCAAAAAGGTTGTGAGCAAATTTGTTATTTTACGAAAGCCAAAATCAAGGATTCTCATAGAGTGACATTTTAAAACGATGTTGTAATTTTAATAAAAACTCCGAATTAATTAGTTACTTGCAATCCATCTTTTGTTAAACACTTTGAAAACTATTTCTTTTTTTTAATACTCCATATTCGATAGTTTATAAAACATGCAATATCAGCATAAAAATCTAAAACCCAATTTAAAATTAAAGTTAAAGCAGCCTTATTACAACTTGAAATCCCAAAATAGAAATAAATTTAAAATAAAGTCTGAGTTTACTTAAAGAAATTGCAACGCATGGCCACCTCGAGTCTGTCTCGGACCAAGACCCGCCATCTACTAATTACCTGCAAAATTAACAAAAGGGGTGAGTCATCGAGACTCAGTGTGTACATCCCCATTTAACATAAATTGGGCCTTAGCCCACTCAGTACAGCTCATGTTATGTACATGCAAATGCTACCCATCTCAGAATAGCTCTTCATCCAAAACACCCGTGGCATTATGCCACTGTGGTTCATGACCACCGTGGTCCTAGACCACTCGTGACCGTAGTCACTCGTGACAGAGTCACTATAATGTTCTCGTGGGGCCAACCCACTGTGGTCGTAGACCACCGTGACGATCTCTGATAAATAATGCATACGTGGGGCCAACCCACTGTGGTACTTGACCACCGAGATAAGTCACTAATTAAATTATTCGTGGTTTCAACCCCCGTGGTACTTAGACCACTCGTGACGAAAGTCACTCGTGACCGTAGTCACTGATTCTCTCTCCTCCTTCATTCAGTCCCGAGTCCATGCTCTTTTCATTATGCACAATATGTATGCAACCAAATTAACAATATATAGCAGATCATATTTCATACATGCATAACATCAAAATATACATACATGCATATTAGCAACCATAATATTAACGAAAAACTTACCCGGTGTCTCCAACCTTACCCCTAAGGGTAGTTAATCCATCATATCAGTTATTTTGGCTTTCGGCCATTTCAGTTAATAACACAATATCAAAGAAGGCATGTGAGTAGTACACACCTGATAAAGCGTAATACCAAACTATCTACGTGAACACTTTCGCTAGCAGGAACGACGGCTATTTGCCTATCCTAGGCAGACGTCGGCTCTCTACCACAACCCGGCGAAAAATCCCAAACTGTCGACACAACACGCTTCTTAAACTTAAGAGCCAAAACTATGGGTTCATTCCCTTCCTTAGATTGACCAACCTTACAAATCCAACTGGAGTGATCTGATTCGACACCCACAATCCCTTCGGCTTTGAACTACAACCACTCGGCTAATGGAGATTCCCGGAATAAACGTCCCAAATGAGAGAAGAGAAAAGAAAGGAGAGTTAACCGAAATATAAACACCATGCTAACTAGCCATTCGACTTTGGCCACACAAAACCAAAAGAAAGAAAAGAAAAGGCAAAAGAATAGCTTCTTACCTTCAACAGCAAAAGCCGATCGTAAAGGCTCTTAGCAACCTAAGATTTTCCAGCACCTTGCTTCTTGGTATTCGGCCTCAGCAGAGAAACCGATTGTCACTCAAAAAGATTCGGCACAGGAGAAGTAATAGATGAGAATAATCGATCGACTGAACAAAGAGGATGAAGATTGAGTTTCGGCTATTGGCAAAGAATGATGGCAAGAAAGTTTTGATGGTACAAGTGGAAATATGCGGCATAAGAAGAGAACACTAGAAGAAGAGTGAGGAAGAGAGAATGTTTTGGCTATCACTCACAAGAACCAAAAGAATTATAAAGCCAAGAATTTAGATGGAAGTTTAGATTATAAGAAAGATATCAAGAGAAAAAGTGATGAGAGAAAAAGAGTAGGAAAAGAGTGCTAAGATCTTTTTTTGGAAACCAAAAGAATAATCAAACAAAATGACCAAAGTGCAAAATAAAGAAAGAGAGAAGATTCTTTGAATGGTTTCGGCTTTACCCCTCACTCAAATGACACTTGCCAAAAACGGCACTACACTTCCCTTAATGAACAAATATGCTAAAATGAAACGTAACAAATGCCTAAGGCCTATGGAATTTTGGCACACCACCTATGCTAACACTTAAACCGATTATGCTTGAATTTTAAAACAATTAACAAGCATGGGAGATGAATTTTAATAATATCAAAATAAATTTATAAAATAAATAAATCACCATGCTTATTGTTTTATTATCCCACCTAATTTCTTATAATATTAAAATAACTTTATAAAATAAATAATCATCATGATTATTTCTTTTTAACCCACTTAATTTATTATAATATTAAAATAACTTTATAAAATAAATAATCATCATGATTATTTGTTTTATTAACCCACTCAATTTATTATAAAATTAAAAGTAATTTTATAAAATAAATAATCATCATTATTTGTTTTATTAACCCACTCAATTATTATAAAATTAAAAGTAATTTTATAAAATAAATAATCATCATGATTATTTGTTTTATTAACCCACTCAATTTATTATAAAATTAAAATTAATTTTATAAAATAAATAATCATCATGCATCATGATTATTTGTTTTATTAACCCACTCAATTTATTATAAAATTAAAAGTAATTTTATAAAATAAATAATCATCATGATTATTTGTTTTATTAACCCACTCAATTTATAATAAAATTAAAAGTAATTTTATAAAATAAATAATAATCATGATTATTTACTATTGGCATCCACTTACTTTGTAATTGGCATAATTGCCATTTAAAATCCCATCATTAAAAGACATAGCAAATTAACATTTTCAATGTAGCATGCTTAATGAGCCAAACACAATAAATAGTGTAAAATGTAGAATCACTATTTCTAGGATGTTACAAGACGTATCTGTTGTAGGAAGAAGAGAGGCGACGACAACTTCGTCAACAAAGGGAACGTCGGGGCCCCTTAAATCCAAGGAGAAGGGGTGATGAGACGGGGTTATCAACAACGCCGACACAGTCACCGGGCCCATCAACAGCGCCTACACAGTCACCAGGCCCATCAGTTCAGCCGACGACACCGACATCACAGCCTTTACCCTTTATGCCAGGTGCGTACCCTACCCCTTATATGTATCCTAACCCATATATGTTTCCTTTTCTCAGTCCCAGCCCAGGTTGGAATGCATGGTCGGGTTCGAATCCATTCCCGACTACTCCAGCTGGCCAGCCGATCTTGAGGCCGTCGTCACGTGAGGGATCACAGGAGGCGCCGTCGAGGAGCACTTCTTTCTACCAGTCTCCTTCGCCATACGGGATTCAGACACCCCCGTCGTGGTTTATACAAACACCTCCGAGGTCGTTATTTTATCAAGGTGGGTCATCCTCGCAACACCCCCAACCAGACCCACTGCCGGAGGAACCGGCATCCCCGCCCGAGGTTCCACGACCCCCGCCGGAAGCTAGAAGAAGGAGGAATCCAGCGCGTAACCACCGACCACCCCCTTGTAGCACTTATTCCGACCGACATCAACACTGATTCGGACCGGCTTTTTTATTTTTTAATTGTAATATAATTTTTTAATTTTTTAATAAAATAAAAGTAGTTTTTTATTTGTGTTTGTAATTTAATTTTAATATATTCAATAAAATAGAAGTTGTTTATTTTTATATGTAATTTAATTTTAATTTTTTAATAAATAAAAAGTTATTTTTTATTTTTTGTAATTTAGTTTTAATATTTAATAAAATAATATTTTTTTTTTTTGTAATTTAACTTTAATATATTTAATAAAATAAAAGTTTTTTATTTTTTTGTAATTTAATTTTAATAACTTTAATAAAATAGAAATGGTTTAATTTTTTATTGTAATTTAATTTTAATAACTTTAATAAAATAGAAATGGTTTAATTTTTTATTGTAATTTAATTTTAATATATTTAATAAAATAGAAATTGTTTAAGTTTTTTTTGTAATTTAATTTTAATATATGTATATAATAAAATAAGAATTTTTTTATTTTTTATTTTTTGTAATTTAATTTTAATGTATTTAATAAATTAAAACATTGTTTTTTTTTTTTTTTTGTAATTTAATTTTAATAACTTTAATAATAGAAATGATTTAATTTTTTATTGTAATTTAATTTTAATAACTTTAATAAAATAGAAATGGTTTAATTTTTTATTGTAATTTAATTTTAATATATTTAATAAAATAGAAATTGTTTAATTTTTTTGTAATTTAATTTTAATATATGTAATATAATAAATAATAATTTTTTAATTTTTTATTTTTGTAATTTAGTTTTAATATATTTAATAAATTAAAACATTGTTTTTTATTTTTTTATGTTTGTAATTTAATTTTAATAACTTTAATAAAATAGAAATGGTTTAATTTTTTATTGTAATTTAATTTAATAATTTTAATGAAATAGAAATGGTTTAATTTTTTATTGTAATTTAATTTTAATATATGTAATATATGTAATATAATAAAATAAGAATTTGTTTTTTATTTTTATTTTTATTTTTTGTAATTTAGTTTTAATATATATAATAAATTAAAACGTTGTTTTTTATTTTTTATTTTTTGTAATTTAATTTTAATAACTTTAATAAAATAAAAGTTCTTGTACAAAAGTTCACCATTTTCATAAGAAAAAATAGAAATTACATAGCCACCAAGAGATAAAAAAGCTAAGAAGACGGTCAACTATTCCGATTTGGACACGAGCGAGATGTATGGCCTGGGTTCCTACACCATCCGCACAACCTACCTTGGTTGCTCGTTTCTCGGATATCCATATTGTTGCGTATTCTACTCAAGCAAGATCGACCTTTTGGTTTGCACCTCAGTTGTCTATCCGGCAATAGCTTATACGGTGCAAGTGATACCGACGGCCACTTACGTTCATCTGGGACTGGTGGGAATACGTGTCTCCACACGTTGTACATGTTTTCTAATTTATAAACTTCGTCGACATAGCTCATGGGATCAAGACAGAGATTCTGACAAGCCGCAAGTACATGAGCGCATGGGTAACGAAGTGCATCAAATATCCCACAATCGCAGGTCCTATTTGTCAAGTGTACACGATACTTCCCGCCAGCAATACCTTGGTTTGGTCTGTCAAACTCCGTGACACGAAACCATAGGCTGTCGCGATCGTGACACACTGTGTATATGGTGTTGGCCCGTGCCTTCCCCCTGTTTATTTCTTGCAAGACCTTCGGGCTCCATACATGGCCGCCTTGCATCTGGCCTCTATAACTCGCTGCTCGATTCGGAAATAGTGCCGCTAAATGATAACATGTCTCTCGCACAACCGATGTTATCGGTAGATGACGCGTTCCTTTTAGAACAGAATTTATGCATTCTGCCAGGTTTGTGGTCATATGACCATATCGTAGGCCGCCGTCGTATGCCTGTGTCCACTTTCGAAAGGAATATTGCACAGGTAGTTTGCGCCTTCTTCGTTACCTGATCGCAAACTCGCCAACATTTCCTGAAAATGGTCCTTATTGATCTCGTACCCTACCAATATACGTTGATAGCGAATATTACATACCACTCTTCAATTGAGAATAAATTGAATATTACAAACGAAATTATATTAATAGATATTTCATACCCATATTGGTCACTTGCCGTCGCTGACTTTTAGATCGATGTTGCCCATAGTAGTTGGATGCAACATGCCTTAGGCAATATCGATGGTGTGTATGATGCCACATGCTTCCCTGGCGTTCTATTGCGGCTAGTATTCCAAGGCCCCGATCCGATATAATGCATATATCAGGTTGGGGGCAGATATGCCTCATTAACCTAGATAGGAAGAAGTCCCAATCATCAGCTGACTCCCTCAGTGTTATTGCGAATGCAATCGGAAGGATTCTCCTACAGTCGTCTTGTGCCACAGCTAGCAATAGCCGATGCGTATATCTACCATACATAAAGGTACCGTCAATTTGTACCAATGGCTTGTAGTATATAAATGCATCTCGGCATTGCTTAAATGTCCAGAACAGACGCTTGAACACTGCGTATCCACGAAGCAAACGATCATTGTAGTACGCCGGTTCCATTTCAAGGTCTGTTATGCTGCCTGGGACATATCTCTCCAGCACCTAACACCACTGCCACACTTCATTATATGAAGCGTCCCACCGACCATGCAACTTTTCCAACACCTTCTGCTTGGCTATCCAAGCCTTCCTGTAAGAGGGCGTGTACCCCAATTGGCTACGAATATTGCCAATTAAGGCCGACACTGTAGTCTTGGGATCGGCCTTCACCGTCGGTATTATTAAGTTAGCCAACATGTCTGAATCCATCTTCGGATGATCTTGTGTAACGCCTGTCAACAAAGTACGTTAAATAATGCAACATTACATAATATTAATATTATTCAAAAACATTGAACACATAGTGGTACTGTACCGGCAAGACATATATGTGGATCTTTGTACTTTTTGATCTCCCACAAGCCTGTCCTTTTCCTCAACGACGCCATGATTTTCCATGAACATGTACCATCTTGCACTGCACACTTCGCCTCGTACTTATCGAGCTTGGATTTAACCACGTTGTAGTTAACACCGTTCTTGATGCTGTATTGTTTCAATGCAGCAAGAAAAGGATTCTTGTTGGAAAAATGGTTACCAACTTCTAATTCGTCCGAATCTAACGACGAAGTTGTACGGTCACGTGTCTGGTGTGGTAGTTTAGGAAACTCCAATGCATCGTCTTGAGATAGATCGACATTATGCATGTGGGCTGGAGGCGAGTGAGCCCTGAATAGCGGATCTTCTTCTTTTTCATCTGAACCACCCTCAACATCTTCAGGTACGATTGGAGTAGGCTCCGGTTCAGAAAATAATCCAACTTCTGCACCATTGAGGCCGGGCTCCCGAGGTGGATCCACATCGGACCCATCATCCGACCCACCATAATTTGCAACGAACGAAGGCCCCTCGTCAGTGGATGTCGGGGGGAGTACATTATCCCTCAAACATCTTTCGTAACGTTCCCAATCATATGTGGATTACCAACCACTAAAAGTTGATAACGTCCCCCAATACATATTTTTATCATCAGATGTCGAAGGACGGATATGCATGTCCCATCCACCAACCGAGTGTCGTGCAGGGGTTATGTTTTCCATACTACCACCGAACACGGGCACTTCTGTGTTCTGCCTCCCACTAACAGAGTGTCGGCTTGGGGTCGTGTATTCCCCTCGAACAGTAGTAGATGTTGAGGTCGAAGAAAGATCACTTGGAGATGAAAATTGTACATATACCTCAAGATAGGGTGATCCACTGGCAAGATGAGTCTCCACCATTGCCTCAAAGCTCCGAGGACCTTTGATGTCGAATGAGTCATATCTCACCGGATCAACCGAAGCGCAAAATCTATACTTAATAGACTGAACTTTCATTGGCGTTGTTTCAAAGATTTTACGCCTAATTCTTTTGCAAAGTTCTACTAAATCGATGTTCCGATTAAAACCCAGTCGCGCTGTGTTCTTCGATAAAAAAACAACACCATTTTCGGTGTCACAAACCTCACAATCATAGTAAATAACAGCATTAATACGTTCACTCATTTTCAGTTTCTATTTTTCTTTTGCCTCAATTTCCCTTATGCAACCTGAGAATGAAATTTGGCTGATTTATAGTCTAATTTTATCGGGGACTACTGTAGCAAAAGAGCGTCCACGTGGGAGCTCTTTTCAGTACTCATGCTGACAGTGCATCCTGCTGGAAGCGTTTTGGCCACTGTTTGTTCAGAAACGTATTCTTAAAATTATTTTACCGGAGACTACTATAGCAAAAGAGCGTCCACGTGGGAGCTCTTTTTAGTACTCCTGCTGACAGTGCATCCTGCTGGAAGCATTTTTGGCAACTGTTTGTTCAGAAACGTCTTCTCAAAATTATTTTACCGGAGACTACTGTAGCAAAAGAGCGTCCACGTGGGAGCTCTTTTCAGTACTCATGCTGACAGTGCATCCTGCTGGAAGCATTTTGGCACTGTTTGTTCAGAAACGTCTTCTCAAAATTATTTTACCGGAGACTACTGTAGCAAAAGAGCGTCCACGTGAGAGCTCTTTTCAGTACTCTTGCTGACAGTGCATCCTGCTTGAAGCGTTTTTGGCCACTGTTTGTTCAGAAACGTCTTCTCAAAATTATTTTACCAGATACAACTGTCAAAAAAATTCAATTAATCTTTTGGGCTAATATATTTTGCCCAAAACCCTAAATATATTTTTACCCTAGCCCAGAAACCTTAGAATGTCATACCCTAATTGGATGGGGAGGAAGGGCAAAAACGCGTCCACGTCAGCGCGTTTTCCTGGTGATTCAGCAGCAAAGCGCTCCCCTGGGGACGCGCTTTGTGCCACATCAGCAAAGCGCGTCCACGTAAGAGCGCTTTGCTGATGTGGCACAAAGCACGTCCCCAGGGAAGCTCTTTGCTAGTTTTCCCCCCACAAAATGCGCTGACGTGGACGTGTTTTGTGGGGAAACGGCCCTTTTCCATAAATTTTTTCAAAACCGGCCTTTTTCTATAATTAAATGAATTTTTTGGTATATTTGGGTATTTTACCCCTTTTTAATTCTCTCTCTTTCCCTCCCCCTCTTCTTTCGTATCTTTTCATCTCTGTCTCGACAACACGCAACAAGGGTATCAAAGCTACAGTCAGTCCTCATGGCAGGTGATGACATCACTACCAGGCTTTAGAAAAACATCGATCAATTGCAGCAAGGCATGGTGCAGCTTCAAACTGAAATATCTCAATAGGATGGCTGGTTGGAGAATAGCATGAAGGAGCTGCGTGAAGATAATCGCAGAGAAATCAAGTCAGAGCTGCAAAGGCTCTTTGAACAGTATTTGGGTAGTTTCATTGTCACCCCGGTCGTTGCTGCTCCTGTAGGTCCAACTCAAGACCGTGACAAGGGCATGTTGGGCAGCTCTCCTACAAGGTTTCCTTTGCGAGATGCACCTCTATTATCGCCTAATGTGAACATGAAGAATGTAACTCAAGGTGGACAGTGGGATGAGTCAGTGCGTTCTCATCGGTTAGGATGCCCAAGATTCGGTGGAACGGACTACCAATGATGGTGCGCAAAGTTGGAACAATTCTTTGAAGCCGAAGGGGTTCTTGACCATGCCAAGGTGCACATAGAGATGCTCTAGTTGGAGGGTAAAGCGTTGGACTGACATCATTTTTTTCCTAAAGGCAAGGGGGTCTTCATGGGTTAACGTTAAAAGTTTATGCTCAAGGATTGCAAGAACAATTTGGCTTGACTTTCTTCTAAGACCTGATGGCTGAACTAGTCTCCCTTAAGCAGCAATGGTCGACTGACCACTTTCATGATGCGTTTGTGAGTTTACTAAACTAACTCCAGCTGCCTGAGTTCTACGTATTGAGTATTTTCACCAACAATCTCAAACTTAGTTGAGGCAATATTTAATATTGTTTAAGCCCAAGAACTTAGTTGAAGGGTATCTAATGGCACAACATGTGGAAACTATCTTGGCTACTTCCATGAAGAAAGGGGTTCTATCGGATTGGGAGGACAAGCTAGACTGAAAACTTTCTTACCAACTACTAAGATCGGGTCCACTTCTATTCTGAACCAAGGTCCTTATGTTAATACGAGTTCCACTACCAATGTTGGGCCATCGAGACAAAAATATCCCACTAAGGCTCTCTCTCAAGCTGAGAGGGACAACCAACAGATGTAAGGGCTTTGTTGTTGGTGTGGGGCAAAATATACTATTGGTCTCAACTTTACCAACTCTTGTTAGAACCTATGGATGATGAGGAACTAGAGGACTTCCAAGACTGTCCAGATGTGTTAGAGTAACCGACTCAAGAAAAAGATGCAAACTTATCACCCGTACTATCTTTCCATGCCATGCATGGCTCTCAAAGGACAAAAACCATGCAAGAGCCAAAAACCATTCGGATTGCAGTGCACTTTGAGTCATTGGCAACAATCATGCTTATTGACTCTAGAAACACCCATAACTTTATGAATGTTCAATTAGTAATAAACCTGAAGTCACATGTCGACCACTCTTCCTCTCTAAGGGTAACTATTGCCAATGGTAGGGTTATCATGACTCAAGGTCACTGTAAGGGAGTCACTAGGGCTGCTCAGAATCATACCTTCACTACGGACTTCATGTTTTTGCCCTTACGTGGATGCGATTTTGTTTTAGGCATTCAATGGCTACACGCCTTGAGACCTATAGTATGGGACTTTTCTTCACTTACCATGCAATTTTAGCATCAAGACAAGACATCCACCCTTCAAGGTATACAAATCGGAGCTCTACATATTATATGATATCAGGTTCTACAGTCCATAAACATTTCCCACTTGGATCCAGTATGCTGCTTATAGCTTCAGCCCAACAAGTTGTTGTGATAGACCCTACTCACGACCATCTAAAAGACTTGCAGCTACTCTTAGATGAATACACAAATGTTTTCGAGGTCCCTTCCGGCTTACCTCCGGCGAGGCTTCATGACCATCACATCCATCTCAAAGATGAAAAGACCATAGTGCGCATTCGACCTTGCCAATATCTCGGCCTCTAGAAGGAGGAAATTGAGAAACTGGTGCATGAGATGCTCGAGGCCGACATTATTCAGAACAACAACAACCCTTTTGCTTCTCCAGTCGTTATGGTCCATAAGAAAGATGAGAGTTGGCGACTCTACATGGACTATCAACAACTCAACCAAATGACGATTAAAGACAAATACCCCATTCTAATTATTGAAGAGGTCTTTGACCAACTGGGTCAAGTTGCCTTCTTTTCAAAACCAGACTTGCGTTCCAGGTGCCATCAGATTCGAATGAGGGATCGAGACATTTTCAAGACCACATTTCAGACACATGAGGGCCACTACAAGTTTTTAGTCATGCCCTTTGGCCTGACAAATGCACTAGCTATCTTTCAAGCTCTGATGAACACTGTCTTCAAACTATTTTTTTGGAAATCAGTGTTGGTTTTCTTTGACGATATACTTGTTTATTCATTTACTTGGAATGAGCATCTCAACCACTTCTGAGCAGTGTTGCAACAACTCCAGGTATATCACCTATACGTTAAGCAATCGAAATGAAGCTTTGGGGTATCCGAGATAAAAAATTTGGGCCATTTGATCTTCAACGGATCCATATCCATGGATTTTACCAAGGTAGCTTCTATAATGAATTGACCAAGACCTACATCTCTTAAGGAGTTAAAAGGGTTTCTTGGACTACCCGGTCATTACAAGCGCTTTATCAAGCATTATGGTATTCTGGCATGATTGTTGACCGAGTTGCTAAAAAAAGATAATGGGTGACAATGGCCATCAGAGGCCGAAACAACTTTCTTTCACCTTAAACAGGCTCTTTGTACAGAACCAGTTTTGGTTTGCCTAACTTCCAATTGGAATTCTATGTGAACACAAACGCTAGTGGGGTAGATGCTGGTGTTGTGCTCCATCAACAATGGAAGTTTTTGGCATTTTTTGTAACAGCCCGATTTTAGTTAAATCAGAACAGTGATTTCGGAACCACAAATTTGAGGTCAGAAAATTTTTTTAATATTATTTTATGTGTTTAGAGCATGAAAGCATGAATGTGTGAAATTTTCGTGAGTTAATTTTAACGATTGAATGCTAAATTTGATAAAATGACTAAATCGCGTAAAATGCAAAAGTTGCATTCTATTTATTAAAGGCACTATTTAGCTATGAAATTTAAATGTGGAGGTCCTTATAACGTTATTAAACCATTGATAGTGGAGATGGATATAAATGGCCTTGAATTATGTGATTTATAATGTTTTAACTAAAGGATAAAATGGTAATTAGTGAATTAAGTTATATTAAATAAAATAAAATAAAAACAATTTTTTGCTTAATTGTCATCTTTTTAAACCAAAATAAGAAAGAAAATAAGGGTTTTGGAAGCTTTGAAGGTTCGGCCATTGTTGTTCAAGCATGTAAGTCCGTTTTAGCTCAGTTTTTGATGATTTTTATGTTTTTGTGATCGTTGCATCTAGTACTAGCTAGCCCGTACCTCTGATTTCAAAACTGTTAAAGATTATGTGAGTTTTCATTGATGAATATATGTTGGAATATGAAAGTTTGGTGATAGATATACTAATTTTATAAAGTGATTTTTTAGTGAAAATGCACAATAGGGATAAATTGTGAAATGTGTAAAATGTGAGGTGAAATGTGTGAATTAATGGAAGATATGGGCTTCTAGGGGCACTATGGAAATTCGGCTAGCTTAGGAAGGTATTAAATTGCATAAATTTTGTGTATTTGTGAAATAGGGACTAAATTGAATAAATGTAGAACTTTAGGGGTTAAAGTGTGAATGCCCAAATATGTGTTTGTGGACTGAATTAAGTGATTTGATGAATAAATGAGTTAAATTTGAATGTATACAGATCAAGAACGAACAAAATCGAATTTAGATCGGGAAAAATCAAAGGTTATCAAATAGTTGATCCAGGTCGTTTATCCCTAATATGAGGTAAGTTCATATGCAAATAAATATCTTTAAATTGAATTATATGCTTAATTGTCATTGAACTGCTATGAATGTTGAATGATTAAATACGAGCAAGAATCGACAGGGTTACAATATCTGAAAGTCCCGTACGAACCTTAGGAATAGTATAGGATACAAATGTCATGACATTAGGATTACCGAGATGTGATTACGTGTAAGACCATGTCTGGGACATTGGCATCGTTATATGATTTAGTATAAGACCTTGTCTGGGATAGTGGCATCGATAGGTGATAACATGTAAGACTATATCCGGGATATGGCATTGTACGAGTTATATGTGATTTTCGAGTATCCTTAACGATTTCGAATGGTTCAACGGGCGAAGTCAAGTCTAGAAAGAATGTGTGAATGAGTTAAGTGACTCAGGCACATATGACATTCATACGAGTATTGAAAAGCGAAGTATTTGATGAATTCAATTATGATTCTGAATATGTGTTCAATGGGAAAGGTTTGTGAGTTTTTTATTGCTTATTCATGATTTGCCTATTAATGAAAATGATATTGATTCATGTGGTAATTTTATTTGTATATGGCTTACTAAGATTTTAATGGCTTACTAAGATTTTAAAGCTTACTTTGTGTGTTCTTTCTCTATTTTCTAGTTAATCGAAGCTAGCTCAGACTCGGGGATCATCAAAAACATCGTCACACTATCGATCAACTTGTTGGTACTTTTGATGTTATGTATATATGGTATATGGCATGTATAGGCTAGTGTTAAGATGATATGTTTTGAGTTGTGATTTTAGCCATGAGAGTTGGCTTGTAAATGATGTACATGTTGGTGTGTATTTAGCCATCTAAGTTGGCTTAGTTTATAAATTTGGTAAGTGATATGTGACATATATATGACCTTGTGTGTTGGCATGTTTGGTATGGTTGTTGTGATGGCTAAGTGGTTAATAGTTTTAACTAATTACTAATGATATATCATGGTTGATTTGGTATGATATAGGAATAATGAATTAGTATATTTTTTGGCAAGAATTAGTTGATAAAATGATGAGAAAAATGCATAGGGAAGATAGGTGAAATTGTTGGTAATGACATATGCTTTTGGTATGTTTATGGTTATGGTTTGAGTAGTGAAATGGTTGAAGATGAAATGGCATGATTTGTATATGAATTGGCATGTTTTGGTTGCCTATAAATTTGTTGAAATGGTATTATTTTGGTTGTTTAGATGAGCATGAGAAAGGGTGGCAAATTGGTCTTGCAAATGGCCTATTCTTGTCCACACGGGTAGAGACACGAGCGTGTGTCTCAGCCGTGTGCGACACACGGTCATGATACATGGTCATGTGTCTCCTGGTGTTGAAATTGAATTGACGTCAGTATACTCCACACGGGCGTGTGATCGACCGTGTGGCACAAGTCAGTATACCCCCTAAATGGCACACAGCCCAGCACACGGGCGTATGACTTGGCTGTGTTGCATAAGTCAGTATACCCTACAGGATTCACACAGCCTAGCACATGGGTGTGTGTGGTCATTTCGAAGGGCACACAGGCTAGACACACGAGCGTGTGGTCATCCGTGTGACCCAAGTCAGTATGTATGCTCTGTTTTCACACGGCTTGAGACACGGGCGTGTCTGGAGCCGTGTGAGGCACACGGCCTGTTCACACGGGCATGTGACCCTTATATGTTTGAATTTTTTTTTAAGTTTCCAAATTTTTTATAAGTTATTGGTTTAGTTCTGAACCACTTCTAAAGCATGTTTAAGGCCTCGTAGGCCCTTATAAGGGACAATGTGATTATGATTGAATGGTGTTTGAGAATGGATGCATAAATGTATGTTGTATGTTGTGATTTGATCAGTAATGCCTCGTAACCCTATTTCGACGATGGATACGGGTTAGGGATGTTACATTTTTAGCAAGGCTTTGGGCGTAAAAAATCAAGCTTTGTTTCTTTATGACAAAGAAATGTTGACAGTCCTACTTGCTGTCAAGAAATGGCACTCATATTTAGTGGGAAGGAGGTTTCACATACAAACTGACCACCAGAGCTTGTGTTTCCTTCAAGAGAAGCAAGCCATTACACCATACCAACAGCAATGGGTAGCCAAAATGCTTACCTACAATTTTGTGATAAGCTACCGATAGAGGATACACAATGCAGCTACTAATGCTTTACCAAGGAAACCCCATTGACATGGTGAAGAGTACAAGACTCTTAGATGTTGGACCCCAAGTTATACAAAATATGCTTAGTTGTCCAACAACAGGTAGCGTTACACCCTATGTATTCTTGGGATGACCATAAATTGCATAGAAAGGGAAAATTGATTGTTGGGGATGTTGGTGAGCTAATAAAAGAAATTTTTATATATTTCTATAAGAGTTCAATTGGGGGCCATTCGGGTACACAGGCAACCCGACATATACTAGCAACCTTGGTTTATTGGAAAGGACTTACCAAGCAAATCAAGTAGTAGGTTCGAGAATTCCTATTTGTCAGCACTGTAAAGTCGATAACATTGTATACTCGAGCTTACTTCAACCATTAGCCATTCCAAATCTAGTTTGGGCGATGGTCAGTCTGGATTTTATTAGCGACTTACCTTTATCAAAGAGGAAGGACACAATCTTTGTTGTGGTAAATCGATTGACAAAATATGGCCACTTTGTGTCCCTAACTCATAATTTTACTGTCAGAATGATTTCTCATGCATATTTGGATAACATTTGTAAGTTGTATGGAGTTCCAGAGGTGCTGATACCGGATCATAACAGGATCTTTGTCAGCCAATTTTACAAGAACTGTTCAAATGACTTGGAACCAAACTCCACATGTCCACAGCCTACCACCCACAAACCAATAGACAAACAGAGGTTTTCAAATGTTGCCTTAAAGGTTATATACATTATATGATAGGAGAACGACCCATTGATTGGCATTCACGTCTACTTTTAGAAGAATGGTGGTACATCACTTTCCATTCCTCCATACAGTCCGTGCCTTTTAAGGTACTATACAGGCAAGAGCCACCTCACCACCTTCCATACCTAGCTGGTCTCTCCAATGTTGACAAAGTAGATCGCAGCCTCCAGTGGAGAGAAGCGGCCTGCAATCTCCTCCAATTCCATCTAAAGAGAGCATAAGCACAAATTAAACAAATGAAGGACAAAAAAGAAAGTGACCTCACCTTCCAATAAGGGGATTCCGTATACTGCAAGCTTTAGCTTTATCGGCAAATGATGGTGCACTGAACCACCAACCAAAAGCTTGCCCCCAAGTATTTTGGTTTATTCACAGTGGAAGCCAAGGTAGAAGAGGTGGCATACAAACTTATGTTACCTCCAAGATCTTGCATCCATCCCACATTTCATGTATTGCAACTAAAGAAACACATAGGAAAAGCCCCTAGTTAGCCTCAACTACCTTTGGTAGGAACTGATGGAACCATGTTAAAGGAACCAATTCGAGTGTTGGATCGCCGCATGGTTAAATAAGGTAATCAAGCTGGAATGGGCTAACACATTTTCGAAAGATGCTACCAAGAGGATGTAACACCCTTTACCTGTGCTCTAAACTGGAACCAAGTATGAGGCGTTACCGTACTTTAACTCACATGTTCATACAATTTTGGGCTATCAAATTTCATTCCCAATTAAAACTCTTCCATTCATATATCTAACAATCTTATAATAGACCTACGAGGCCCTAAACATATACTCAGAACGTGTCGGAACCCTACCAGAAACCTTTTAGCACTTAGAAAATTTTGACATGGAACAGGGCCACACGTCCGTGTGGAGGTAAGGACACGCCCGTGTGACATATCACACGCCCGTGTTTGACACCCGTGGTCAACACTGACTTGCACCACACGACCTATCACACGCCCGTGTGTCTGGCCCGCGGTCACCTCTGACTTACATCACACGGCCAGTCACACACATGTGTCCTTCGACCGTGTGGCAAATTAAATTCCAAATTCAGGTGCAGACTTCACACGGCCAAGGCACACTCCATGTCCCTGGCCGTGTCTTCCACACGACTGAGACACATGGCCGCGTCTCTGCCCGTGTGTTTACTATAGAGCTTACTGACTTGTAAAACTAACATGTAGGGGACACACGGCCTAGTCACACACCCATTGTAACACCCCAAATTTTGGGCCTAGAAGTATTGGGCTTTGTGTATGGATCACTAAGGAGGCTGTACATAAGAATTTAATTGTGCAAGAAAATGACACAATTAAATAACTGCTTGAGTGGTTAAGGGTCTTGAGAAGTGTTGGAGAAGTCCTGGGTTCAAACCTGGGCTTTAGCAAAAATTTTGGTTTTAAGTGGATAAAACCCTGGATGCTTGGATGTAGGCCTTTTAAATTATTGTGTCAAAAAAAATGACACAAGGAAGCATGTGGTCTAGTGGTTGTGGCATCATTAAGGTTGCAAGAGAGCCTGAGTTCAAGTCTTGTCTCTTGCAATTTATTTTAGTTTTTCTTTTAGAGGAACCTGGACTTTGGCCTTTAGACCTCTTAATTAATTAAAGTTAAAATGTGACACAAGAAGGGCTTGTGGCCTAGTGGCAAGTGGCATGTTGGGTATCTATGAGGTCGGAGGTTCAAATCCTGGGATAAGCATTGGAGAGTTTATTTTGCTGCTTGAGCTGGGAAGGTAGAAGAGTTGGACTGAAACACTACTGATGACGTGTTTGAATTGGTCATAGAGAGATTGTAGGAGTAAATCGTGGAGAGGATTAAGGGAGAGTATTATGGAGAGAATCAAGGAAATTCAAAGTTGGTGTGTTGTAGCCGAATAAGGAGTCTGAGCATGCAAATTCGGCTAGGAGGGGGTTTCTGAGTGTTTTCTCTGCTTTTGTTTGGTTTTGGGTGTGCCGAATTTCCTTGCTGAGGAGTTTTCCTTATTTTGATTAGTTTTGTCATTGATTTTAGGACTCCCAATTCCTGCCTTCTTCTTTTTCTCTCTGAGTGTCGAAATCTTAATACCACTCATGCATCTTTTTGTTTGGTTCCTGCTGCTCTTCTCCAGTAATTGACTATTTCCTTTTTTCCTCTTTTGCACCAACATCTGCCGAAAACTCTCTTATTCTCTCTCTTTTTACAAGTTTCGACCAACTCTCTTCTTGCCTATTGAATCTTTCGGCCAAACCTACCACCCTAGTCTTGGGAATCTTCCTCTTTTTCGGTTTGTGATCGAAAGCTCTCCCCTCTCTGTTTCAATTCTGCAACGGCTCTGTTAATCAGTAAGTCTCTCGGTTCCTTTTAGTACTCTCTTTTACTGTTTAAGCCAAATGGTGCAATCCCTTATAACCACTTCCTCTCCTGTGTATGTCCTTCCGGGTTCTAGAACTTTCGATGGGTGAAGAGGGTGCTAGTAATAAAGCGATGGCAAAGGTACCGGCTGAGGTTGAGCGTGTAGCCTCTACTCCCAAGTTTAATAGGCGTGCAATGTCGGCTATTCGGGACTTTCTGCCAAGATGCAGAATGGTGGCTGCACCAAACTCTAGTTCGAGTCGGCTAATCACAGTCGATCGATCTAGTAATGGCAAGTGGTAGTTGACCTCTCGGTTAAGTGGTTGTTAAAAGTTAATCTAACACTATTTGATAAGTGATTAACTGAATGTTATGTTTGAACATAGGTTCTGGCTATCATGAATTTTTAGTACTCTTTGTGATTAGGTGTGTAACAGTACCCTGTATTCGATAGTCGGTGAGAAACCCGATAGAGTGTGTGTATTTGTATGCGGTATTCGATGATCGGCTGAATAGCTGAAAGTATGTGTTGTTTACACTGCCATGACTGTAGATCGGCAAAATGCCGAAAAGCCAGAAAGATGGCGTATGATGCCACACGAGCGTGCGATCGTATGTGTGGTGAACCGAGCCCACGAACATGGGCATTAGTCTGTAGAGGCCACCACGAGCGCTCTCGTGGTATTGAGCTGTTCTGGACCTTGTTGGGCCGAAATGGGCTGTGTGGGCCCAGTAGGCTTGTGGGCCCACACAGGTAAAATGTATGTGATGTGGTAAGTGGTGTTTGGACTGTGACATTTGCATAACTGTGGTTGTTTCTGGGCTAAATGGGTACGAGCGTGTGGGCCCACTTTGGCCGAGTAATGGGCCTTAGGCCCGTTTACACCGTTGTGTCTGTTTAGGTTACTTAAGTCGCTCGAGGCGAGGTGGGCCTTCTGTTGGGTCGTTAAGCCCAGATTGTAAAATTATCGAAATACCCTCGGATTGTAAAATTACTGAAATACCCCAATTTGTAAAATTATCGAAATACCCTCAGATTGTAAAATTATCAAAATACCCCCGATTTGTAAAATTACAAAAATATCCTCATATAGTAAAATTACCAAAATACCCTCAGATTGTAAAATTACCAAAATACCTCTGATTTGTAAAATTACCGAAATACCCTCGGATTGTGAAATTATCGAAATAATCTCGATTTGTAAAATTATCAAAATACCCTCGTATTGTGAAATTACCAAAATACCCCTAATTTGTGAAATTACCGAAATACCCCGATTTGTGAAATTATCGAAATACCCCCGGTTTACAAAATTACCTAAATGCCCCTATAGGGTAAATGATTGTTTTGCGCTTGTGGGTAAATGACTGACTTAGATTATGAATTTGACTGATTGGACTGGGATTGTATGACTGTGTTTTAACTGACTTGACGGTGGTTGTATGACTGATATGCTTTTAATATATGTCCAAATGATTGTTACTGAGCATGACCATTTTGCATGCACGTGTAATGATTGAGCATGACATACACGACATATTGCATGGGGTTGGGACATTGATACGGATGAAGTTCTGATAGGGTCGCACGGGTCGCATGAGACGATTGTGGATCCAGTATTGATCTGTTAGGGTTGCACGAGTCGCATGAGACGATTGTGGACCGACGGATGGCTTAAAGCCACGTAATCTGATTTTGGCTCTGTGCCAACCTAAATATGGCTCCGTGCCATCTTGATTATGGCTTTGTGCCAATTGTATTTACCCGTGGCTATGTGCCTAACATATAAATTGATGACTCTGGGTCGATCATAATTACCCGTGGCTGTGTGCCGATTATATTACCATCGCTGATGGCTATGTGCCAAACTTATTACATTACCGATAACTTTGTGCCATCCTAATTATGGCTCTGTGCCATCCTGATTATGGTTTATAACCATTCTATTTATGGCTTTTAGCCGTTCTGTCCATGGCATCGAGCCGTTCTGTTGACTCAGTGCCGCAACCGGTGCTAAGCTTGGTGTGTTGACTGGGTGGGTCGATTTTATCCCCATGTAAGTGTAGGGTTGGTACGGATGGTGTGTTGGCTGGATCGGGGTGGGATGCATCCTCATACTGTTACATATCTGTTTATGAGATTTGTCATTGTACTGTGCATAGGGCCACTTGTTCTGTATTGGTTTGGGCTAGGCCTAATTGATTCTGTTATGGGCTGTGACCCGTATGATATTGTAGTGGGTTTTGGCCCACGTATGCTCTGAACTGGATTGTACTGTTACTGTTAAAGGGCTTTGGCCCAGATTGTTTCGGTTTCTATTTCTACATACTGACTGATACTCTAGTAAGGGGATACACACTGAGTTTTCGTAAACTCACCCTGTTTTTAACTGTGCAGGTAATCCCCAGCATTAGGAGGATCGATGCTGCGAGGGACTCGGAGGTGACCACACGACTGCAGTTGTTATGCTTTGGACTTTATATATGTTTTAAATTTCATTTTGGGTTTTAATTTTTGTTATTAGGCCTCTCTGGATTTAATTTTGAATTTGCGATTTTGTTGCATTTTATATCTGTTAGATGTAGAAGAGTTTTCAACCCAATTACTATTTTTAAAAACTTACGTTTTAAACTTCTTTACCTTAAATTAGCTTCTGCAACTATAAGAGATTCTTAACAAAGTTAATAATGTTTTTAAGAGTGATTAACTTTTCAATGAACCACGTTTTGAAATTGATCGAACACAAGCTGATACTTTAGTTTTTAAGTATCAAGTAGGGTTTTCAATGAAAACATGGTTTACGAAAAACACTTCAATGTGACACGCCAGATTCGGGCCTAACTTCTGGGCTAGGTTTGGGGTGTTACACCTATGGGACTGACCGTGTGTCTTACACGGCCTAGACACAGGCCCGTGTGCCTACCCGTGTGGATATGAACAAGGCTATTTGCCAAGCTCTTTTTGTCACCCTAGCTCACACAACATAATTCCATTCAACAACCCACCAAGCAAATCATTTTGTGCAAAATACACTTTTATGAATAAACTCATCTTTTCATAAATTAGTAATAATAAGCCATCAACTATGGCTATATACAAAAGAATTCATCTTTAAAGGAGCCAACACACACTTGGCCAAAACAATAAAACATTTCCTCTAGTCTAGTCCCTATACATGCCATACTCAAAACACTAAGTATAGGTATACCGAGATGAGCTAATAGTGTGGGTGATCTTCCAATTATCTTAGTATCCTGAACTGGCTCTTTGACGCTCGGTGAAAAACGTGTTAGTTTGCGATTTAATCTGAAACCTTGTCGTTTCCCCAGTCAAGGTTAATTCTGCGTTCTTGATTTGTAAGGAGATAGCTTGGCTGATAATTTTGAGCTCTAAACCCTCTACTTCTCTTCAATTTTAGGTGGAGAAGAAACTTGAATAGTGAAAGATGATATTTCTTCTTTTTATCATATTTTATTCTTTTTTTTATCACCTAATTCTCACCAAATTTGACTAAAATTTAATGCTCTTGTCTCCATAGTCTTCATGGCCGGCCAACACACATCTAATGGACTAATTTCACTTTAGGGACCTCCCTTTTTATATCCTTTAACTATTTGACACCTCTAGCTTGAAATTTGAAACTTTCGCACTTTATGCGATTTAGTCCTTTTTTGCAATTAAGCCTTCAATTACTAAAATTAAAGCACCAAAATTCTCATGCATCATTATAAACATGTTATAACACATAAAATAAGATGAAAATAATTTTCCTCAACCTCGGATTAGTGGTATCAAAACCACTATTCTGACTAGCCCCAAAATCAGGCTGTTACAACTCTCCTCTCCTTTAGCGATTTAGCCCTCGAAAATCTTACCGGTAAAAAGGTTTGGATATTGTTCTCTCATGGCTTCTTCCGGTTCCCACGTAACCTTTTCTACACCGTGCTTTTGCCATAACACTTTTACTAAGGCTATGTTCTTATTCCTCAACTGTTTAACCTCCTGAGCCAATATCTTAATCGGTTCCTCTTCATAAGTCATGTCCGATCGTATCTCAATTTTCGATGGAGGGATCACATGTGAAGGATCGGAACGATATCGCTGCAACATCGATACATGAAATGCGTTGCGTATTTTCTCTAACTCTACCGGCAAAGCCAACTGGTATGCCACTGGCCCAATCCTTTCGGTAACCTCATACGGCCCTATGAATCGCGGACTCAATTTGCCTTTTTTACCAAATCTCAATATTTTCTTCCACGGGGATACTTTCAGAAATACTTTGTCGCCCACTTGAAACTCGATCTCTTTCCTTTTTAAATCCACGTATGACTTTTGTCGATCTGACGCCGCTTTCAGACTATCACGGTTCACTTTCACTTTCTCTTCAGTCTCTTTAACTAGATCGACCCCGTTAATTTACTTGTCACTGAGCTCGGTCCAATACAAGGGAGTCCGACACTTACGACCATATAAAGCTTCGTACGGTGCCATCCGTATACTCGACTAATAGCTGTTGTTATAAGCAAACTCAATCAGAGGTAGATATTTTCCCCAACTACCTACGAACTCTAACACACAGCATCGGAGCATATCTTTAAGGTACTTGATGCTCGGCTTTCGCTTGTTCACAGATCAAACATCTTGTCATGAACCCAGAGGTGTCTCTTTTCATACCTGGCCACCAATAAAACTTCTTCAGATCATTGTACATTTTTGTGCTACCGGGATGTACTGACAAGTGACCACTGTGTGCTTCATGTAAAATTTTTTGGATCAATGCATCATATTTAGGTACACAAATCCTGTCACGAAACATGAAATAACCATCTAAACTCACTCGAAAATCAAAATCATTTCTCAATTCGCACTGAGCACTTTTAGCTTGCAGCTCGCTATCATTCTCTTGAGCTTCACATATCTGCTGAATAAATAACAGTTTAGCCCTCATCTCAGCCAATATAACTCCATCATCAGACAATGCTAAGTTTGTACTCGTAGCTCTCAAAGCATACAAAGACTTTCTGCTCAAGGCGTCCGCAACTACATTCGCTTTCCCCGGATGGTAATCAATTACTAGCACATAATGCTTCAATAATTCGAGCCACCGTCGTTGTCGCAAATTCAAATCCTTTTAGTCCATCAAATACTTCAAACTCTTATGATCAGTGAAGATTCGACACTTCTCACCATATAAATAATGACGCAAAATCTTTAATGCGAAAACAATCGCAGCCAACTCTAAATCATGAGTCGGATAATTCTTCTCATGCGGTTTTAGCTGTCTCGAGGCGTAAGCTACTACCTTACCCTCTTGCATCAATACACAGCCGAGTCCATTAAATGATGCATCACTATATACTACAAACTCCTTGCCCGACTCAGGTTGCACTAAAATCAACACTTCAGTCAACAAGGTTTTCAACATCTCGAAGCTCTGTTGGCATTTCTCAGTCCATTCAAACTTGACATCCTTATGCAACAGTTTCGTTATTAGGGTAGCAATCATGGAAAACCCCTTTACGAATCATCGTAGTACCCCGCTAGACCCAAAAAGCTTCTAACTTTGGACACATTTCTAGGCAGTTTCCACTCCACAATAGCTGAAATCTTACTCGGATCAACTTTAATACCATCACTCGACATAATGTGTCCTAGGAATCCAACCTCTCGAAGCCAAAACTCACTCTTGCTAAATTTAGCATACAACTGCTTGTCTCTTAAAGTCCTCAAAGCAATTTTAAGGTGCTCTGCATGATCACTCTCATCCCGAGAATAAATCAGTATGTCACCGATAAAGACAACTACAAACTTATCCAAATACGGTCGGAAGACACGATTCATTAAGTCCATGAAAATCGCGGGAGCATTTGTTAAACCAAATGGCATGACAAGAAACTCATAATGGCTATACCTCGTCCGAAATGCAGTTTTCGGCACATCTTGCTCCTTAACTCTCAACTGATAATAACCAAATCTTAGATCTATCTTGGAGAACACTGTAGCTCCCTTCAGTTGGTCAAATAAATCATCTATCCTTGGTAAAGGATACTTATTCTTCACCGTCATTTTGTTAAGTTGTCTGTAGTCTATGTACAATCTTATCGACCCATCTTTCTTCTTTACAAAAAGTAAAAGAGCACCCCACGATGAATAGCTCGGTCTTGCAAAACCCTTATTCGTTAACTCTTGCAACTGAACATTCAATTCTTTCAACTCTAATGGTGCCATCCTATACAGAGCAACCGAAACAGGTGCCGTACCCGGAACTAACTCAATCCCAAACTTGACTTCTCTAACTGGAGGTAATCCGGGTAACTCTTCCGGAAACACATCTGGATATTCGCATACCACTGGCATTGATTTGATCTTTACCTCTGACTCTTGAGTATTCAGCACAAAGGCGAGATAAGATTCGTATCCTTTCCTCAAGTATTTCTCGGCTACCATAGTTGAAATTATCACTAGCAAATTATTCGATCTGCCTGATTCAACCCGAATGACATCCCCCTTTTCACA
Source organism: Gossypium australe (assembly GCA_005393395.2). NCBI lineage: Eukaryota > Viridiplantae > Streptophyta > Magnoliopsida > Malvales > Malvaceae > Gossypium > Gossypium australe. Next base: position 21,768,398 of record CM016620.1, on the reverse strand, counting down.
TTTCAATTCAATAAACTTGCTACCATAGTTTACTAAGACATTATGAGTAGTCAACCAATCCATACCAAGAATCAAGTCAAACTCATCAAACGACAACAACACAAGATTTGCCAGACCTAACGGATTTGACACTTTTACTATGAATTCCGTAGATTCAACAATCATGCTCATACTAGATGCCAATTTCATGCAAATGTAAGAATGGGTAGACCCCGGATCAACCAAAGCAATAACAGAGGTGCCATAAAGAGAAAAAGTACCCGTTATCACATCTGGAGAGGATGCCTCTTCGCGAGCATGAATGGCATAAGTCCTTGCAGGTGCTCGACCCTCCGGTCTCACAGTAGAGTCTCGAGGCGCACCACTACTACTAGTCCCTCCTCCCGGGTTCTTTTGTGATCTACCCCTTTAAGATACATTGCTTGATCTCACTTCTTGCTTTCTTTCCTTCTCCTCCCTCTCTAGACAATTCCGGATAAAATGGTATGGTGAACCGCACTTGTAACAATTTCTATTGTTCCCCCAACACTCCCTAGTGTGCTGCCTACAACAATTTGGACACTCCGGTTTGAACTTCGGATTTCCCACACTTGCCATCGAAGTGGCTTGAACTCTCGAGCCCGAGTAGGTATTACCTCGATCTCTATGTGAATATCCAACTGACGCCGTCATCCGAGGGTTTACTTCCTTGGACCTCTTCGATTGAGCTTGGTATGATTTACTCATCAACCTTTTTCTTGCATCCCGAGCCTCACTCACAGCTTTACTCTTGTCCTTATTCAGTGCTTCGGCCTTACATGCCCTATCAACCAACACTACAAACTCTTTTAATTCTAAAATCCCAACTAGAAGTCTAATATCCTTATTCAGTCCATCTTCAAACCTTTTGCACAAAATAGCTTTTGTAGACACGTACTCTTGTGCATACTTGCTGAGCCTAACAAACTTGCGTTCATATTTTGCCACAATCATTTTTCCTTGTTTCAATTCAAGGAATTCTTTTCTTTCCGTTTTTGGTCCAACACTCTTTGACTTATATACTTCTTTCGGAACTCTTCCAAAAAGAAGTCCCACGTCACTCTCTCCCTTGGAACCACTGACTTCAACGTTTTCCACCAATGGTATGCCGAGTCCCTCAGCAAAGACACGACGCATGTAACACCCCTAACCCGTAATCCGTCGCCAGATTAGGGTAACGAGGCATTACCGAACTAACCCAATCCCAGAGTAGGTATTAAAACACATGACTGTCAGAAATTTTCGAATTTCGTTATTAATCATTCATCAATTTCATTCTACTTACTCACACATATATATAAAATATAATATAATATAAGCCATTTCAATCATTAAACATTTTAAAAGCTTTCTATAACCAAGTACGCAAGCATATCATCGCCAACTTATTAAATTAATTCATCTATATATATATATATATATAAAGACATATTACATACCTATCAATACATTACAATGTGCCAAGGTCGATACTCAATCAATTATAATATAACTGTTGATCAAAATCAAACTTACCAAAGGAAGCTATTCATTTGATCATTGTCAACCACAAGCCAAATGTGTGCATACTACATTCACCTTACTAAAACAGATTCGTCAATTCCCAACACCAAGTATGCATATACCCACACGTTATTCATAAAATCTATGTTATACTGAAATCACACCATTTGCTGACTATATCCAAACTTGTAAATTAACCAACTCTCATACAATTATCAAAGTCAAATTATCAAAGCAACCATATCTTATCTTTAACCTAAAACATATAAGCCGAACATATTATGCATGAATGTGACTATTACAGCTAGTTTGCACCACTCAAAATTTACATAACCAATAATACCATTCTTGCATATCATGAGATTTTATTTACCTAATTATACTAGCACCATATTCAAGAATACACAGCAAGAAAGTTACCCTTAAAATCATTCAAGCCAACTTTTCATACGTCAACACAAACACATATAAGATGCATTTTCACATTAACCAAACATTAAGGCCGAATTCATCCAAGATCAAGCGAGCATAATTTAGCCATTTTCGCATGGCATAAATACACATACATACCGTTAAAAACAATTCAAACCTTGTTAATTTGCAGTTTAATCCAAACCTTGCATTTTCCCCGGTGAATGTTAATTCTGCGTTCTTCTTGATTTGTAAGGAGATAGCTTGGCTGATAATTTTGAGCTCTAAACCCTCTATTTCTCCTCAATTTTCGGTGGAGAAGAAACTTGAATAGTGAAAGATGATATTTCTTCTTTTTATCATATTTTATTGATTTTTTATCACCTAATTCCTACCAAATTTGACTAAAATTTAATGCTCTTATCTCCCTAGTCTACATTGCCGGCCAACACACATCTAATGGCCTAATTTCACTTTAGGGACCTCCCTTTTTATATCCTTTAACTATTTGACACCTCTAGCTTGAAATTTGAAACTTTCGCACTTTATGGGATTTAGTCCTTTTTCGCAATTAAGCCTTCAATTGCTAAAATTAAAGCACCAAAATCCTCATGCATCATTATAAACATGTTATAACACATAAAATAATATGAAAATAATTTTCCTTAACCTCAGATTAGTGGTCCCGAAACCCCTATTCCGACTAGCCCCAAAATCGGGCTGTTACACGGGAAGTTGGAAGTCCTACGGTAATAGTTTCCAGAATTCGATCCTTGAGCATAAAGATCTCTTTAGGAGCGGGGTAATTGATATGGGACCATTCTATTGCATGGTTTGCGTGCATGGGTAGAAAGTAAATAAATAAAAATGATGAGTTTTGATGTTTAGTTAAACAGTGTGCACCATCGTTAGTAATACGGTGCATTTCTGTGGTTGTTTTATTTCTGCTTTTGTTTGCCAATATTAGTTGGGTAGGTTTGACAGCCTGGGTAGTAGGGTTGTACCAGCTACTACTGCTATTAAGGAAAGGGACGTGTATACAATGGCTATACAAGAAAATAAAGTTTTATTCTAATTCTCTCTCTCTCTCTCTCTCCCCCCCCCCCTTTCCCTCTCTCTTTTCTTTCATCTCTCTTTATCTCTATCTCGATAGCACGCAACAGATACAACGTAGCAGACTAGCAACATACTAGTAATATAATAGCAAAATGGCAGCAAATAGCAACAAAACAAAAATAAACAACAGTGAAAAATTTTAGACAAATTTGAGTCGAGTTTGAGCCAAAAATTTTGCTCGAAGCCCGACCCATTTAAAAAAAACCATTAAATTTTATCCAAACTCATTTTTTGAGTCTATATTTTTACCCAAACCTTCTCACTTTTCAGGCGAGCCTTCGGATTTAAACAGATAACCTAACTCATGATTTATACACTAAACTATTATTAACTCATTATATATAGATATATATCCAACAGAAACTTAAATTAGGCATATGAATGAAAAACAATGGACGCTTGTTTTCCTAGAAAATATAAAAAAAAAAACAAGAATATAATAGATGCCATAACCTCAAATAAAAGAAAGAAAATTTTGAAAATGCAATTATCACCATGCCACGAATAAATTTTTTTATCTAATCCCTTAAACAAATTCCCCACTCCATGGCCTTTGACCATTTGTTGTTCACCCAAGAAACTTAAAGAAAAGACAGCAAAGTCTACAAAAAAGACATAAGTAATCCTGGATAAAAGAACACAAGCCCTTCCTACATCACCAACCCAAATGCAGATCACCAAATCGAAGGCCATCATTGAACACCACCAATGAACTCTCCACCAAACAAGTAGAATTACAACACCTAAAAATACTTAAAAATATGCTTTCCATTATAAAAACACTAAAAACAACACCTAAAAATACCTCAAAATATGCTTTCCATTATAAAAAGTTGATTAATCTCTTCACTTCCCACTTTTACAACAGTTATAAAAACATTATCTATATATGTTTTATGCCTGCATAATTAATAGAAAATTCATATGAAATTGCTACATTTTCTATTTTATTCTTTTAAAGACGATCTCTAAGAGAGAGTAGGAGATGTAGTGAGAGAATTAACGAGAGACATATAGCATTGCCTCAGTTTAAATTAAAGGTGTATTGACTCTAAATGAATTAAATTTATTAATAAATTTTAGGGATTAAAAAATGCAAAAACTAAATTAATAATATCTATACCTATACTATAAAAAAAGCCAATCCATCTCACTACTTAACAATTGTCCAGGAGCTTATAAAAGAAATCCCATATCAGCCTGCTCAATCTCGAAAGACTTGTTTACCATAATTAATGACAAGGTGTTGGCTTAAAAATATGAATTTTGTATAAACACTTAGATAGTTGTCAAACAGTGAGATCAGTTGATTTTTCTAGAGTTTAAGTATAGATACTAATAGTTTTAGTTTTTTTTTTTTTAATTCCTAAAATTCATGTACAATTTTAGGACAATGATTCTAAAATAAGAGAGTCAAGACTATTGCACGTTTGTCGAGACTTAAAAAATAAAAATTTATTTAAAAATAGTATTTAGTAGAAACAACAAGTAAAGTCATATGCAAGGTTTTTAATTTTCAGTTTCAATTATGAATGATTAATATATGCATGGCAAGTATATGTGACATTTTTTCCTAAACTATATGGCATGTTTATCTCATATATAAACATGCCATGCTATGATAATTTTATAATATTCACATTCATTTATTCATAAAATCTATAATTTTGATTTTCCACAGTTTTTCTTTTAAGGGGAAAATCAAAGAAGTGAATGTGAACTGTACATCAAGTAGGATCCCAGGAAAGGGAGGTGAGTCATTTTTGACTGCTTAAAAACCAAGCATTTCCTAGCCAAAGCCAATCCTAGACATGCATCTTCTTATTACCACACTTCCCACGGCAATCGAATAACCTAAAGAAGTGAATGGAATAATACAACACATGTATTTTCTCATTACTACACTTATTATATTTAATCGATCAACTGTGGATCATCCCATATGTATCACAATTATATCTTTAACAATTTCTAAACAGATATATATGGAGATAGGAAAATTAAAATTTTGACAACTGACCTGGTTTGTGATATTTATAGCAATAAACCCTAATCGAATTCATACCTATGTTTTCGGTTTAGCGGACGTTCGTTGTTCCTGATTTTTAACCAAACGGTCTTCTCCGTTGTTCTCTGACCACCTCCGGGCGTACTAATGTCTGGAGTGTGAATGCTGCAATAGAATGAAAAATTACGAGGCGATATCCATAAGTATACGGGACGAGTTGTAATATAGATTTTACAACGAAGTAGATAAGTACTCCGAGGATCGTACCCAAGGGAGGCGAGTACTAAATCAATCTTAACCTAAACAATTAAAGATCTAATTAATATTGTAAGTCAGTTATAGTGCAAAAGTAAAATAAGAGATAATTTTAGGGTTTATTAAACTAACGAAATAAAAAAAAGAGTAAAATTGCATAAAGAGAAGTAAAGTGAATCAAATCTGAAGATGGGTGATTAGCTTGCTTCAACAATCTCAATCAACTGTCATCTCGGGTTCTTCATCAATCAACTAGTCGCTACCCTAGTAGGATCTTCCGATCTTCCACTAACACAATGAGTCAGCAAGAACTACTTATCTTTCGACCTCACAGTCCAGACTGGTTTGGGGTCAAGGTGTTCACGAATAGGCAACACCAATTTTGGGTTAATTCCCACCTTGATGACTTCATGTGGTTGTCAGGCCTAAGGTTTCATATTCTTCCACTCCCAAACAATTGATCTATTGAATAACCCTATAAAATAGTTAGGAGATCATGCTTCCACTTGCTAATCTCCCGTTCCTTATGGATTTCATAAACAACACAGAATTAATGGAAGAATTAACCATAGGGAATGGATTGAAATAGAGAGTTTAAAAAAATCTCGATTGATATTGATAACAAGCACGGATCCACATAAGTTTAACGGAAGAAAGCAAATAAGTAAAACTGGGAAAACCTAAGAATGAAAGAAAACTAGACTAAATTTAACGGAAGAAAACTAGGTTAAAACTTCAATGCCTTTTACATGTGCTAAAGGGGCCTATTTATAGCCTTCAAGTAGCCTTCGTCCTTAACCCTAGGTTAGTTGATGTTTCCAAGCATAAAGTTCGATTGTGTATACCAAAACACCCCTTCTTCATGTTTTATTGCCATCACAAAGTCGATGTTGCGACACACCGGGACATGTTTTTAGGCTCCTTAAATGTGAAAACTAGTTTAATTTGCTACACCTAATTACGACATATCATTCTCATACCACAAACTACTTCGAGTGTGGGCTCGAACCAATTGAACTGAAACATAAAACTAGAAAAAAATTTCTCTCTTTTATTTTGGTTGAAAACGAAAATCCTTTCTTCTTTAATAAAAACCAGTAGAATTGTTGTAACACCCCAAACCCGGCCCAAAACACCACGGTCGAATTCAGAATGTTACTGGGAGAATGTTGAAAAGAGTTCTGTTGAAGGTGAAAAATAATTTTTGGGTTCTAGAAATGTTTAACTTGCATATAAGAGATTTGTCGTTTGAAAGTAGTAGTTCGTCGACAAGCAAAAGATTTTCGGGTTGTGTAAAATTCAAATCGTTGTTCGTGCGAACATTTTGAGAAAAACGCATTGGTTTTAAATAATCTAAATTTTGAAAAAACATCAATTTTACTTCCAAGTTGCAATTACTTAAGAGACGTTTTTAATATTAATTAACCGATATCAAATCCAACTTAAATCCATATTATCCCAACAGTTAAAATGGCCTTATTACAATAAAAATATCCCAAAAAATAACTAAAGTTTAAAGCGTATATAAAAAATAAAAACGGCATCTGCATGGCCACCTCGGATCCTCTCCAGCCCGGTCCAGCGAGTTATGGATTACCTGCGTTGGTTGAAAAACAAGGTGAGTCACCAGACTCAGTGTGTAATTAATCCACACAAATCCACGAATGGGCTTGGCCCAAATCCACATAAACCACATACCACGCATAATGATGCAAAATGTTAACCCAACCCAGCCTAGTATCCAATCGCTACACACCACCCGTATATCCATCCACCACACACCAGGGGATTACTAAATCGACCCTCCATCCGCTACACACCTCTTTGGCAGTACACTGCTCAAAGTCCACTTAGTGGTCTAGCCACTGATCCACGTGATTAAATCACAAATGTCCACGATGAGACTCAAGGTCATCATCAATCCACGATGAGGCTCAAGGCCAACATCAATCCACGATGAGGCTCAAGGCCAACATCAATCCACGTATATAAATGTACACACTTCCGCTTATACAATATATCCCGAACCCCATGCACATGCGGCATATTATAATGAGATGGCAATATAACATATGAACATACCGGATATGCATATATGACATACTTACATAGATCCACAATTATTAACCACACTGTCATCATAGGTAGTATACTAACCTAGTTACCAGATTACTTATTATGGATAACAAATCCACCACAGCCACCGTTTCGGCTACCACACACAATACATATATTTTATTTAAAACAAATAAATAAACCGTATGTTAATTACACACTTGATAACTCGTAATACCACGCCCTCTATGTCGACACTGTCGCTAATCAACACTACCGCTATTTGCTTATGATCCTGCTCCGACGCTGGCCCACACCCCGGTGGCCAATCCCGAACTGCTGAAACTGAACGCTTCTTGAATTTAGGGGTAGGGACTACGTGTCCAACCCCTTTCTCTCCTTGGCTGATACTCGAATCCATCAAACAAAGTCTTTGGTCAGAAGACCCGGGTTAAAATGTTACATCAGATCTAAACAAAACTAAATAATGCTTGATGAAAGAATGCCCTTACCAAAGTCGACCAAATCCCGAAGGCTATTCGCTTACGCTTTAATGATCTTGAAATCCCTACACAGCCCACATTAGATTCGGCCTTACACCTATGAACAAAAGAAGTGGCCTTCGGCCGAACATTATAACCTCCTTACCTTTGAATAATCGAAACCCGAGAGATCCCTAACGCTCCCTTACGCTGGAACCCAAGAGATATTCGACTCAGACAGATTCGGCACAAAGATGAGGCTTGAGGAAATATCCAAATAGAAGAAGTAAAGAAAGTAGAAATGAAAAAGAGAGAAAAGTAATGGTGAATGGAAGATTCGGCCAAGGTATAGAAGGGTTATTCGGCTTTAGCAAAAGAAAGGAGAAGAGAGAGTTGGGGTTTTGAGAGGTTTCGGCTATGGGGAAAGTGAAGAGAAAGATTCGGCTTAATGATGAAGTGAGTTTTGAGGCCACAAGTATGAAAAGAAAAAGAGAATAGGAAGGAGGTATGGTTCGGCTTTGAGAAGAGAAGATGAATCAAGAATACACCCCAAAGATCACTCCCACTTTCGGCTTTTGGTCATATCGAGAGAAAACAATTGAAGAGCTTTTGACTAACACATTTCGGCACAAGACTAAAGAAGGGGAAAAAACAAAAGATGCACACTACAGCCACTAAGCAAATTCGGCACCTACCCCCCTCTACATGACCGAAAATGCCACCCCCTAGAACCCCATAATCGGCCAACTCTCACACCCCTCTCCATATCCCTTGTTTCTCTCCTAAATTTCCTCCCCTCCACCCATTCAAACAAGTTTGAATGAGTCACCCTCCTAACAATCCTCTCCACCATTTATCCAAATCACTTGACCCTTTCAAACCACCATCCTTCAAGTGCCCACGCCAACTCCAACTCCTCCTCCTCCTGACGCAAAAATGAACTCCAAAATGCTATCTCTGCAGCTCGAACCTCCTCCCCCTTGGAACTCCCCTTGACGCAACTCCCCTGCACTCCAAATGCCGCCTCCTTGCCACTCCACCACTCCACTTGTTGTGTCCTTAATTACCACTTTTAATCCCTTAAGGCCTAGCTCCCCTAGCTCTCCCCTAAAGGCTTCAAACCAGAAATTTTCACCAAGGCTCCCACATAACCCCAAGGTTTCCCGAAGCCCCCAAACACATACAAATAGTCATGCAACATGCAAGCACACACAGATACGAGATAAATGCAGGACCCCTAAATCCTGGATGTTACAATTGTTATTCTAGAAAAATATATTTGATAGTTGAGAATAAATTCTCTTTATTTTTCGACAATGTAACAATCTCTCAAATTTTTGTGTTATGCCCTACTAGTGTCATCTATTTATAAGAAGAGAAGGCAGAACTTTTGTTGAGTTGTAGTGGTTTAATTCAAATAGAAAAGCAACTTCCTACTTAGAGTAGGAGCGGGGTGGATGGCACACCCTAGTATTGCTATAAGGGTTTTTGCCTCTTTCATGTTATATGAGGGTTTTGAGCCTTTCTCACTTTGAGTCCAATCACAACTACTTCCTAGACCTTTTGACCCAATACTCTGTAATGTGATTCAACCTGATTCGATTTTTTTATATTTCCCAACATAAGCTTTAATATTCTATATTAAACAAATTTCTCATCCTTATTTTACCCCCAATAAATTTTGACAATTTTACCCCTGGTAAAATTTCAAGAAAATATGTTTAATATTTCAAAACTCAACATGTTCATTATGACCGAATGATTTATTTTCATTTTTGAGCTTCAAAACAACTTAAAAACATAAACTCATTCTTCCGATCATTTTTAAGTAATCCATATAGAATTGCAAATGAATCATTTCTATTTCCATTTTCATTTCCATTTTGCAAACCTACATTCATTTCCAAACTATTTCATTTTTTTCATTTCAGAAAAAACAATAGTCGTTCCTAAATATTTCTCTTTTCTCTTTTCTTATTCATTCCGTTCATTTCTATTCAAATACGCAATTCATTTATGTTTTCAACAAGCTAGCGGAGGGACCTATTGGACATATGTAATTAGGGCTCAAATGATTTATAAATAAGTTTTTTCTTTCCTCTTATTAATTATAACCTCATTTTGTCACGAAGTCATTCCACTATAGTATCGTGACTAAGTTCTCCCTAACGACATACCATTACAAAAGCAACTACTCACTGCTCACCAATGACATTGTCATAAATGTGCTACCCTCATAGGATATCCTTGATCTCTTTGGGATAATATATGTTCTCCAAATATGATCCTGTTTTATCTTATGGTAATCATTACATCTTCCTTCATGAAAGTTAATTACTATAGAATAGTAATTATATCATTCATCACAAAGACAAAAGACCCATGGCCATTTTTACTTTTCATCAACCATGTAATGCCAATAAGAGGATATCATTTACCTATGTCTCAGGCCATGAATTCCACTATTGTGAATGACGTTACATACTAAAGAAGTCGTACACCCAATGCACCAACTTTCGATTCCTTATCTATTCGAACTCGGGATTTTACTTACATCAAAGTATACAAGTCACGCATATATAGTCTACCATCCACTCAAGATTTAGGTATGTCGCACTATGAATGTCACAAGTGAGTAAATTCATAAATGGTTTCAGGATCTATTCTGCATGGGTCCTGCCCGATGTACTATCAATCCAGTCAGTCACGTCTATGTCTCTATCTTCTGAGAGTCATCCACTCCAATGCCCATGACAAGGCATCTCTCCAATTGGACTTAATAGACGACATATTAAACTTTCAATCGATTTCCTCATTTTCGATTAGGTTAAGGACATGTTTAGGTTCATCTACTAATACGAGATCTTTTTCGTATTATGATTTAACCACGTAATACCGCTTAGTATTAGTTAAACATTAGACAACCAATGAGCAACATTTACTTCTATTTTGCTTTGCGTGCAAAAACCATGTGAGGACAATATAAAAAAATATTAATGTAATTTATGAATAATTTTATTAACCAATCTGCTCGAAAAAAAAATTATAAGTCTACTTAGATAAAAAATACTACACTTAGGGCACTAGATCCAACAGTTGGTTGTGATCTAGAAGTTGAATGTGTACCTCCAATAAATATTAGAAGTAGACCGAAGCATGCTATATTGTTCGTCCAAAACTTTACAGATGGCTGACGCATATGAGGCATGTATCGAGATCAATTTTGATTTTCAACATCTACATGGCAAGGTAAAGATCAGTTTCAATTATTTTCAATGACATAGTACGAAGAGCTTTTGCAAATTCAACATGGTAAGGGGAGGGCCCATTCCTAACTTTACAATATCAACATGACAAAAAGAACCTTTGTAAAATCAACATGAAGAGAAGAACTTTTGCAACTTCTACATGGCGAGAGGACCCATTCCAAACTTTTCAATATCAACATGGCAGAAAGAACCTTTACAACTTCAACATAGCGAGAGGAGGATCCATTCCTAACTTTGCAACATCAACATGAAAGAAATAACCTTTGTAAATTCAACATAAAGAAAAGAACTTTTGCAATATCTACATGGAAAGAGGATCCATTCCAAACTTTACAATATCAACATGGCGGAAAGAACCTTTGCAACTTCAACATTGCAAGAGGAAGGCCCATTCCTAACTTTGCAACATCAACATGGTAGAAAGAACCTTTGTAAATTCAACACGGGAAGAACTTTTGCAACTTCTACATGGTGAGAGGACCCATTCCAAACTTTGCAACATTAATATGGCGGAAAGAATCTTTGCAATTTAAACATAGAGAGAAGAAGACCTATTCTAAATTTTACACCATCAACATGGTGGGAAAAACATTTGCAACTTCAAAATGGAGAAAGGAGGGTCCATTCTGATCTTTGAACTATCAACAAGGCAAGAGGTAGAATATGTTCCAAGGAAGATTCACCCTAGACTTAGAAGCAATAACAAGGTGAAACATGGGTCATTCACTCCAAAGATGATCCATCCAGATTTTAAGGCACCTAGATGATGAAACATAGTACATTCATCACTTATGGCAACCAAGGAAGATTCACCCCCAAATTTAATGTAATTAGGTGGTAAAAAATTATTCAAATCTTTGTAGCATAAAGATGGTTAAAAGTTTGGTCAACCATTAGTAGCATCAAGATGGTGGGGAGATTTTCTCAACACTTCAAAACTTCAAGGTAGTGGAAAGATTCCCTCAACACTTCAGAGCATTAAAATGGAGGGAAGATTTTTTTCAACATTTCATAGCTTCGAGATGGCTAAAGATCCATCGTTGATGGGATCAAATCAGCATCGAAACCCAGAAGAAATTGAGCTTGGAGTGTCTTCCACGCCGGTCAGAATGTTACAACCTTCACGTCCCTCTTAGAAAATTTATGAGATGAACTTGTAGGCTCACCTTCTTGAATTTTTTTAGTTTGAGCTATGAAATAAGTTGAGTTAGAGATTTAAATCCCCTTCAAATCAATATATTATGGGCCCAAAAAAAAAAGTTTTGTAGCTCAAGATATGATGAAAATACTAAAGTAGTGTAAGTTTGGAAGTCAAATCTGGAAAACACGTAATCGAACTAGAATGATGATGAAGTTTGAAACCTTGATTGGTTGTAAAACATGCTAAAAAATTCAAAGAGACTTGCATGCTTTTAAATCAAGGCTTTTTGTTCTTTTAATGTATTCATAAATCCTCTTTAGTTTTGAAGAGAGCTTTGTCAAATTGTACTTCATATTCAAGTTTGGAATGAATTAATTTTTTTCCACATATCATCTTAGAAGTGTTACATAAATTTGACATCAACTAAATATATAAATAAAATTAAATTGCAAAAAAATACTTTACATGACTAGATTATGATATGAAAAAAAATCTTTCAAGTAAAAGGGTTTTTTTTGTTTGATTTTACTAAACTTGGCGGTAAAACCAGGCTGCCTATGTCTCCTCAATTTTGAAGGATCAAGTTATAACGTAGTTCAATTTCTTCTTCTTTTTTTGTGCCCTATCATTTGCTTAAATCATCCAAAGAAGGATTTTCAACTTAACAAGCTTTTTTTCTTTTTCTTTTGCACTAACTTTTGCTTAAGTAATCCAATGAAGGATTTTTAGCTTAACGAGCTTTTTTTTTTTTTTTGCTCTAACTTTTGCTTGATCCATCCAATAAAGTATTTTCAACTTAACAAGCTTTTTTTTTTTGCTCTAACTTTTTCTTGAGCCGTCCAAAAAAGGATTTTCAGCTTAACGAGATTTTTGTGCAATTTAAGCTCATGCTCAAAAGGGAAGGCATTCGTGCATTGTAGCGCTTCAGAAATTTTTCGTTGATTGGCCCAACTTTGATGCCATCCTGATCAACAATCTTATATGCACTATTGTTTTAGACTTCGTGAATGACACATAGTCCATCCAATACAACACAAACTTGTTACCCATGCGATGTGAAATTTTTATGAGTCTTCTCACAACAAGAACTAAGTCCTCAATTTGAAAAGATCGTAAATTCACTTTCTTATTAAATGTCTCTTCACTTTTTTATTAAATGCCTTAAACAAAAGAGCTTGGTAGCATTCCAAATGTTTTTGTGCTTGTAATATTTTCTCATCCATTGCCTCCAATTCTTCCAATGTGTAGGCTCATGTTGTCTTCACTGGAAAGTGCTTTTCGGATTGCAATTCTCAATGATGAGATTTGTCACTCAAGTGGCTTTGACACCATAAACAAGTGCATTTGGAGTGGCTTGAGTTAGTGTGTGATATGTATTTCGATATGCCCAAAAATCTTCTCTCATCCGTTTGTGCCAATTTTTCTTCAACCGATTCACAAATTTCTTGAGAAGATTGCATAGAGTTTTTTTGAAAGCTTCTGCTAGACCATTTCTCGAAGCATGGTACATCGAAGAGTGGTATTGCTTGAAGTCAAATTGTACACACAACTAGCTCATGTCGAATTGCTTCTCATTATCAATAATGATGCATCATGGAACACTATATTGATGAATGATGTTTATTTTGATGAAGTTTTCCATAATTTCTTTCTTCACTTCTCATTAAGGTGCTGTCTTTGCCCACTTTGAAAAGTAATCTATTAGAGCCAATATATGTGTGTTCTTGTTAGAGTATCCCCAAAGACCAATCATAGGATGATTGTAATCACATACTCGTTTTACCTTCTTTATTAATATAAGGCATTGCCATTATTATTTTAGTTTCTTTTTCTGGGTATATAAATAAATTGAATTGAAATAAAGTCCTAAGAAAATATGATTATTCTTAAAAGGTCCTTAGTCAAGTATTATTGTGGGCTTGGACAACAATAATGCATTGAGACTAATGTGTAGTTGATTGATGACATAGAGTTGTCATTGACATATGAATGTCAAAATCAATACATGAGTATGTGTTAGAGAACAACATATTGGATTAAAAGACTAATATAAAAATCAATATAAAATTTTCAACAAAAAAGTGTTGAATAAGATAAGTAGGTAGGTAACAACATAGTTGGGAATTGAAAATTTGAAGTGTTAAATTGATAGAAATTAAGCTTAGTTTAAGAAAAAAGACTAAATTGTAAAGCTTAATTGATAGTTTTGTACATTAGGGACTAAATTAAAAATGTAAAACTGACATGAAATTTCAATAGGAATAAGAAATACGAAGTCCCTAATAAGTAATTGTGAAATCAAATTTCAATTTGAAGCTTTGGATTAAAAGTTATGTTTATCCCAGCTTTAGGGACTAAATTGAATAAATTATAAAATATGCTTGATCTTTTTTATTAATTTTGAATTGAATGGAATTTGATACTATTATGTGTTTATGCTTTTATTTTAGCTAATGTTGATACGAAGCCGTCGAAAGGGAAAGGAAAACCGAAAGTCGACAACGAATAACTCGAAATTTTGGTTTGTATTTCTGTGATTTGGGACCCATTTAATTACTGCATATTTATGTTATTTTACATCATATATTATCGAGGTGATTCGTTATTGGATTATTAAATTGAATTGCTACGGTTTAGCTTGAATAACAAGATAGGGACTAAATTGAATGGAATAAAAAGTTGTATGAATTTATTGATATGTGATAATTGATATGAAATTGAGTTGATATATGTTTTATATATGACGAATTGGTGAATTTATGGATTATTAGGACATGATTAAATATGATTTGAACGATGTTTATTATGAATCGAAAATTTGGTTACCCTATTAGCTATTCGGACCATGTTAAATATAATTGGCACGCCATAAGGTCAGATTTTTTTTATTGAAAACCATCATTGCTAGGAAATTTGGGATGGTAGATTGTAATTTGTGAGTCATCATTGTCTGGCAACCCGGGTTGACATATTAATCAGATTGAGAAAGCAATAGTTGTCGGGCAATTCAAGGTGGTACTATGTACATGTATGGCGTCATCGTTGTCGAACAACCCATGGGGATGGATTTGCATATCCATTTCGAGTCTGTGTCTAGTTAATAGGTTTATAAACATAATATTTGATAAATGATATGAAAATGAGTAAATGGCATTGTAATGAATATATGACAATATACAAAATGAACTAGAACGAGCCATAAGGGTCGATCTTGTAATAACGAGCTAAACGGCTCGAAAACGATTGAGATGTGGTATTAATTGTGACATAATGTATACATTCTAAGGGTGAAAAACATAAATAAGTATGAATTGAACTAGATATGGTAAGTGGAAAGGAACTAAATGATATTTGGAATTGGTAGGTGGTTGGTAAGCTTATGTGTATATATATGCTTAAATGAATTGGTTATAGGCTTGGTTATATATATTTATGGTGATTTGGAAATGAAAGTGTTATGACATAAGATTTGATTTTGGATTGAATTTGATATGAATGTATGCATATGTTTAATTTATTTATATTGTCTTGAATAATAGAAATACCACTGAGCGTATTTGCTCAACGTACGATTTGTTTTATCCGTGCGTAGGTATAGCAGATTCCTGAAAATTTGAACGGTTGACCCAACATCCAGAAATCGATCCCTAACTCAGCAAAGTTTGTACAAATTCTATTTTGTTCTAAGTTTGGCATATACCTAGGTTGAGTCAAATTTGGTACCTAACTATGTATATATGCATTTTAGTTTAAACAGGTTAATGTAGGAACTTGGTTAATTGAATATGGGTTGTAAATTTGGTTTGAAATGGTGTGATTTGCTATAATGTTAATGACCTTGATTGAATTTGGTATGAATGTACATGATTTGAATGAACTGCAATAGGTAGTTATCTTATAGATAAAATGGCATTAGCACACAATTGTTCAATGTGTTTTGATTATGTTTGAGGTATAAAGATTGTATGTTTTAGCTGGAAAGTTGCATATATTGGTTTGTCTTTAGGTGTGAGTATGTATTGTGTATGCTTGGAAAATATGCAAAGTTATCTTGGCAATACTACAAAGAAAAGGGAAATGTGAGGGGTAAGCATAAAGCTTAGTAAGTTTGCATGAAAATAAATAGCAACAACAAGATCATAATGACATCAATCCATGGCATTAGATAACCACCCAAAGTCTTAAGCACTTTGCACTAACTTACTCGTACTTGTTCTTATCTAGCGGATATCATGCCACATATCATAAACATTCCTCGTGAATTACTCACGGGTACCTGTATTCACTCAATCATATGGCTTTAGTACTAAATCTCATTTCTATCTCCAAGCTTATCCATTTATCCCACTAAATCACTAGGGATATTCAAAGATGCATATTCATCGTCATTACATAAACACGAAGCCAATGCCACATCCCAGATGTGATCTTAAATGGGGTCACTTCTGAGTGCCGATGCCATATCCCGGATATTGTCTTATACGGAATCTCACATCAAGTATTGATGTCATATCCCGGATATGGTCTTATACGATTCTGATATTCAATACCGAAGCCATATCCCAGATATGGTTGATCGTGTCAAGAAGTCTTAAAATTTATATAACGAATGAGCGAGCCTAGAAACTAACTGTGACAACGACTTGAGGCAAGTGCACCTATCGAACAGTAGTATAGTTTAGTGGCAAGACCGGAATGTCGAACCCAAGGGAACCAAAAGTACTAATACTGACTTTCTTTTTATTATTTAGCCTAAGAATTAAGGGAATTGTTATTTAATCTAAAATTAACTAACTACTAAGCTGAAGATGTTAAGACACAGAGAAGGAATTGGGGAAATACTTTTGGGAAAAAACCAATTGATTAAGACAATACCCGAGGAAGAATCCACATAGACTTCACTTGTTATCTAACTCTGAACCAGACGATTTATTCACTTGACTTGATCGTAAGATTCCCTAATTTATATTAATACCTCTCTCAAGGCTACTAACGTCTAACCCTAGGTTGATTAATTGAAATATCTTTCTAATTAAAACCTATAGAATTGCATTAACTCGATCTATGGACTCCCATATTAGGTTTAACCCGAATCAGGCAGATTTTCGTCATCCTATCTCCAAGGTTGCGATCAGCTCCGCTTAACTATGCTAGATCTACTCTTAAACAGGGAATATTCCTCCACTGCCTAAGGGCAATAATACTTGAATCAATATCCTTAAATATTAAAACAAGAATTAAGAACACATAGTTAAGAACAAATCAAGTATTTACATATAGTTCAGAAAACAATAACAAGATCCGTCTTAGGTTTCATCCCCCTCAGGTATTTGAAGGGTTTAGTTCATCATTATAAAAGAATACATCTCAGAAGAAAATATAAAACAAAACATAAGAAAAACCCTAAAACCCCCTGAAGGGAATTGAAGGGAAGATCTTCTGTCTTGAGTATGATTCCAGCTCACTACAGCAATTTAGCTTTTAGCGGCGTTTTTTTAGGTCTTTAGCGGCGTTTTTAAGCGCCACTAATAGTCTTTGCGACGCTTTTAAAAGTGCTACAAAAAACGCCGCTAAAACAAGCGCCGCAAAATTTAGCGGCATTTATGAGAAAAAAACGCCGCTAAGTCATGAAAATTTAGCGGCGCTTTCCCCACAAACGCTCTAAGTCATGAAAAATAAAAAAAATTTAAAATATTATACTTCTAGTGGCGTTTTTGGGAAAAATGTCGTTAAAGGTCATGAAAAATAAAAAAATTATTATATTATGAAAACACCAAAAATCCAATTTAAAAATGTATAATTAAATTTGAAAACGTATTAAAATGAAAATTCATGAACAATACGTATTAAAATGGAAATTCATGAACAAGA
This sequence comes from Gossypium australe, assembly GCA_005393395.2. Classification (NCBI taxonomy): domain Eukaryota; kingdom Viridiplantae; phylum Streptophyta; class Magnoliopsida; order Malvales; family Malvaceae; genus Gossypium; species Gossypium australe. The sequence goes on along the minus strand of CM016620.1, from coordinate 21,750,269 downwards.
CACATAAGGAATCACGATCGAGGTACGTTGATACCAATAGCATGATCAAAGAACTTAGTCACATAAAGAAAACGCATGGTTAGACAGATCTTTTTACATATTAATACATCATAACCATAATTGGTACAATTTTATACTCTAATTGTTGCACCAGCTGCAGTTTCTAGTTGAAGAACCTTGATTCCATTGACCTCCTGCAGCCAATTTTATAGTTTAGAAATTAAAAATCCACCAGAGACGACATAGTAAGAAAGAGATATAAACCTTCGGGTTTGGAATGCATCAGCTTCCACAAGCCTCTTGATAGCATTCAGGTTGACCCACCTGTAACATTGACTGTTAGTACTAAGCCAAATAGACAGTTCTAACATGTTAAGGCAATATGACTTACAAATTGTTTGTATTGAAAATTTTAAACTTTTCTATAGGCTTGAACTCATTGACCTGTTACAAGAGAGAATCATGTCAGCCTCAACCATAAAACTTCCGAATGTTATCTTCATTAGTTTTTCAATGTTACATTTTCGAAACGCACACCACGAACATAACCAGAACCACCCTATATCAAAGAATCACAAAGAGACGGATGTCATTCTCAAACCCGAAGTGTCTCTAAATACAAATTGTGTTCAAGCAAATATCAGATCTCTTATCTTACTCAGAAACAGCATCTAAATGTTAAAAGTATGCTACCATCTTATCTTTTTTTCAGATATGTTCACAACTGAAGCCCCATATAGTCCTCTACTTTCTACTTTGCTAATACTGGCTAAATGCTTATTCTTATTGATAAAGGACGCTAGGTTTACACAATATGTCTTAAAATACCTGCCAAGTTTTAATCCTGACACCATTCGTAGTCTCCCTATACAAAATGAAACACCCCACACCCGACCCACGAGCCTGGACCGGATCTGGTATGTTCCTCAAGTAAACCGGTTCAAAGTTCTTTTGTTTCTTAGGAAAAACTTGTGCAAATTTTAAAAAAATATTGTTCTGGGTTGGGCTTGTGTTGAAAACCAATTTATCTTATATTGAAATCCATTTATTTAGAGTGACAAACATTTAGGGTTTGTTTAAAATAATTTTATTTAATCCATTAATTAATAATAGTTCGTAATCATAATAAATAAAAGTAAAAATAAACAAGTTCAGCTATGGCCTTATTACATCAAATATTCCCAAAACCAAAATTTTAAAATACTTAAAATAAAATAAAAGTCCAAATTATAAAAAAATTCCTTGCTGTGCATGGCCACCCCTAAGCTTCTGCCGAGCCTGGTCCATTACTGTTCGTCACCTGAAAATAGTCCCACAACGGGGTGAGTCAAACAGACTCAATGTGTAACCAACACTAAAATTTAATAGATTTAGGCATACCATACAAATCATGTTCACATAATATTTCAAGATAATGATGCAATCCCAAACCCAAACCTAGATGCCATCCGCTACACATCCCCGTACCAACCTGCACACCGTGGGGACTACTAAGTCAACCCTCATTCCGCTACACACCATCGAAGGCAGTCGCTACAGTCGACGTGCTCATCGCCCATATAAAATTCGTGGCATAGCCACCAGATAATTGTGTCATGAGACACCACATTCAGATAATGTAACCGAAGTTACCACATTCAGATAATGTGACCGAAGCCACCACATTCAGATAGTGAGACCGAAGTCGTCACATTCACTTCCCCTTTCTCATATAACCCGAATGCCCCGTATTATTCATATCATGCATATCATACTTAAAATTCACATTCATGTCACTTTTCACATGTTAAATATAACATATTTCGTAATCCTAGTATGAGTAGGAAACGTACCTGAGTACTTTGTACCATATTAGGGTACCTTAGCCATATTCTCATTCTTATTCATACTTATATTAAATATTGCCATAAAACGTATTAAAAGATAGTGGGGATTACACACCTGATTTGCTTATCAATTCCTTGAAATCCCGAAAAACTGATCTATTGCTTTAGATCTAAATTCCTACATTTGGTAACCTTAGTATGTTAGCATAAAACCTATAAAACCAAATCCTAGTAGGATTTGTATTCTTAAAACCTACCTTGTTGTCGAATTGACTATAGTCAAATCCCGAAAACTTGTATTCTTCCCTTTTGAAATCGGCTAATCACTAGATTCCCTAAATCGGTTAGTTTTCGATTAAAACAAATAGATCTAACTACTAAAATAGGCCTTGGCCGAATATTCATAGTTACTTACCTTAAATCTTTAAATCCCGAAACTCTCTTCCTGATTAATGGAGATGCCGAAATACCTTAGATCTGAAATCCCGGAATCAGCTTCCATAGTTTCGACCAAAATACAATATGAGGGATTAGTCCCTAAATTTCGACAGGCTTAAAAAGAAAAGTAAGGAAACCGAATCTAGATCTTACCCTTACTTGGAGAAATCGATAGAACTCTTGCTTGAACCCTTAGCAATATTCGGCTATGGAGTCTTAAAGACTAGTCGACTATGGCCTAGAGGTGTGTCAACACTTTGGATCCTTGAGGCTTAAAGAATTGACAATGAGGGATAAAGAAGGAGTAGATTTCGGCTTGACAAAAAAATAAAAGAGAAGAGAGAATGTTGCTTAGGAAATTCGGCAGAGAGAGAGAAGAGGAGAAAAATTGATGAGTAGCCCTATGTTCTTCCTTTTATAGCCGAATCTATCACTTAGAATCCCTTACTTGGCCACCACTCTTCTTTATTTGATAGCTTTATCTTTTAATTATCACAAAATAAAAGAATTTATCCAACATTTATCTTCTTAATAATTAAAGAATAATCCTTTATTATCTCATTGAAAAATAATCTAAAATAAAAATCCAATATTTATCCTTATTAGCCAAATTTTAAAGAGGATAAAACTCCTCTGTTGCAAGCCTTGTGCTGTCCACCTCTGTGTTTCTAGAAGCAAAAATAAAACTTCTTTTATTTGCTTCCCATGTGACTCGAACTCAGGCCCAATACCCTTGTATGTGGCGCCATTTCCAGAGGCCCTAAGTGACATCTTCAGGCCACTTTTCCAAGCCTGTTTGTGTGTCAAATTTCACATACTTTTTCTCTTAAGGCCACCTTGCCTCAGTTTCCTCTTTTTGAACTTTAAAACTCGACATTTCTAAGTCATTTCTAAGTTTCCAAAAATTTTCGTTTGGCTCTTTAAACTTGACATTTCCTTACATTTCCAAGTTTCCAGAAATGTTTACTTTCCTCTTTTGAATCATTTCCAAATCATTTCCTAGTTTCCAAAAATGTTCACTTTCCATTTTTAAACTTAACATTTCCATACATTTTCACGTTTCCAAAATGTTCATTTCTACATCTTTTCCATACATTTCCGGGTTTCCAAAAATATTCAAAATTTATTCATAATACTTAAGACATGTCATTTCGTACAATTAAACCGAGAATGCATAGGCCCTTTTCATGATGTTACAGTTCTACCCCCTTAAAATAATTTCGTCCTCAAAATTACCTAGCTAAAATAATTGAGGGTATTGCTGTCGCATTGTCTCTTCTGGTTCCCACGAAGCTTCTTCCGATCCATGATTGCGCCATAATACTTTGACTAGAGGAACTGACTTCCTCCGTAGCACCTTCACATCACGTTCCAATATCTGAATCGGCTCTTCCTCGTACGATAAGTCTGGCCTTAGCTCCACTTCTTCAACTGATACCACATGAGACAGATCAGATCGATAACGACGTAGCATGGATACATGGAATACATCGTGCATCTGCTGCAACTCTGGTGGCAACTCCAATTGGTATGCCACTGGCCCAACTCGCTTCAGTACCCGATAGGGCCCTATAAACCTTGGGCTTAACTTCCCTTTGCGACCAAACCTCATCACCTTCTTCCAAGGCGAAACCTTAAGGAAAACTTTGTCTCCCACTTCAAACTCTATTTCCTTATGCTTAAGGTCGGCGTATGACTTCTGCCTATCAGAGGCTTCCTTTAACCGTGCCATGATTATCTCAACCTTTTCTTCAGTTTCTGCCACTAATTCTGTACCCAAAACTCGATGTTCTCCTAACTCAGTCCAACAAGTAGGAGTTCTACACTTCCGACCATACAACGCTTCATATGGTGCCATCTGAATGCTAGCCTGATAGCTGTTGTTGTAGGCGAACTCAGCTAAAGGCAAGTAATCTTCCCAACTTCCTCGGAAATCCATCACACAGCCTCTCAACATATCCTCCAACACTTGTATAACTCATTCAGACTGCCCATCTGATTGTGGATGAAAAGCCGTAGTGAAGTCCAACTTAGTGCCTAAAGCTTGATGAAGTGCTCTCCAAAATCGAGACGTAAACCTTGGGTCTCTATCCGAAATAATTGACACCGGTACTCCATGTAACCTTACAATTTCCGCTACATATAATTTGGCTAACTTCTGAAGAGAATAGTCAACTCTTACAGGAATGAAGTGCGCGGACTTGGTCAAACGGTCCACTACTACCCATATCGAGTCCTTCTTAGTGGGCGTAAGGGGAAACCCACTAACAAAGTCCATGGTAATCCTTTCCCACTTCCATTGTGGAACCTTGATTGGCTGAAGTAATCCCGATGGAACTTGGTGTTCAGCCTTAACTTGCTGACACGTAAGACATTTTCCCACGAATTCAGTCTTCCCGTTTAAGATCAGGCCACCAAAACTGTTCCCTTAGATCTCTGTACAGCTTAATGCCTCCGGGATGCATAGCATAAAGGCTGCTATGCGCTTCCCGAAGAATCCTTTGTCTTAACTCTTTGTTCCTCGGCATACAGACCTTTCCTTTGTAGCACAATACTCCTTCATCATTAACGCCATAATCCTTTAATTCTCCGTTCTGTACTTGCTGTAACTTAGCACTTAGGTCCTTATCAGCCAACTGTCCCTCTTTTACCTCATTGAGCCACGTGGGCTTGACTTGCAACTCTGCCAACAGGCTTCCATCATCATACAAACTTAAGTGAGCGAACATAGCTCTTAGATCCAATACAACCTTCCGACTTAGGGCATCAGCTACCACATTTGCCTTGCCCGGGTGGTACTCTATCGAGCAATCATAATCCTTCAACAACTCCACCCACATTCGCTGCCTCAAGTTCAACTCCTTTTGAGTCAACAAATACTTAAGGCTCTTGTGGTCTGTGTAGATTATCGACCTTTCTCCATAAAGATAGTGCCTCCACACCTTAAGAGCAAAAACCACTGCTGCCAATTCCAAGTCATGGGTTGGATAGTTAACCTCATGAGGCCTTAACTGCCGAGATGCATAAGCGACTACTTTTCCTTCTTGCATTAGCACACAGCCTAATCCTGTATGCGAAGCGTCACAGTACACCACAAAATCCTTTCCTGCCTCCGGCTGAATTAACACAGGAGCTTCCGTCAACACCTTCTTAAGCTTTTCAAAGCTCTCCTGTTGCTTATTAGTCCATTCAAAGGGTACTTCCTTCCTCAATAACTTTGTCAAAGGCGCGGCTATTGACGAGAACCCTTCCACAAACCTTCTGTAATAGCCTGCCAAACCTAAGAAACTTCGAATCTCAGCCACGGACCTAGGTGGTTTCCAATCCAACACTGCTTCGATCTTCCTAGGATCCACTCTTATTCCCTCTGCGGATACCACATGTCCTAAGAATGCCACCTCCTTAAGCCAAAATTCACACTTGCTGAATTTGGCATAGAGCTTCTTTTCCCTTAACGTTTGCAGCACAACTCGGAGATGCTCATCATGCTCCTCCTCAGACTTAGAGTACACCAAAATATCGTCGATGAACACAACGACGAACCTATCCAAGTAGGGTTGGAAAACTCGGTTCATCATATCCATGAATGCGGCTGGAGCGTTCGTCAACCCAAACGGCATCACTACAAACTCAAAATGGCCGTATCTTGTCCTAAAAGCTGTCTTATGTATATCTGCCTCCTTCACCTTCAATTGATGATATCCTGACCTTAAGTCTATCTTTGAAAATACTGCGGCTCCCTTCAGCTGATCAAACAAGTCATCGATCCTTGGCAACGGGTACTTGTTCTTAATGGTCAGCTTATTTAACTGACGATAGTCTATGCACATACGCATAGTTCAGTCCTTCTTCTTCACGAACAAAACTGGTGCTCCCCATGGAGACACACTGGGTCGAATGAACCCACGATCCAACAACTCTTGAATTTGAGCCTTAGGCTCCACCAACTCCTTTGGTGCCATTCGATACAGGGCAATTGACACAGGAGTCGTTCCTGGTAATAAGTCTATTCCAAATTCCACCTCCCTATCTGGGGGTATTCCTGGTAATTCCTCTGGAAACACATCTTCAAAATCTTTTACAGTTCTAACTCCACTGACACCTTCCTCCTTTCCACCTAACGCACTTACGAAGGCTAAAAACGCCTTGCACCCTTTCCTAACCATTTTCTCTGCTTTCAATGCCGAAACTACGTTAGATAGGTAGTTTCTCCTTTCTCCGATTATCACTACTACTTCATCTTCCCAAGTCCTTAGTTCCATACTTTTAGCCGCACAATCCAACACGGCTCGGTGCTCTACTAGCCAGTCCATTCCAAGTATGAGTTCAAACTCCCCAAAGGGTAGTTCCATTAAGTCAGCCCGAAAGTTCACTCCCTGAATCTCTAGGGGTACATTCCGAAAGATCTTATCCACTACTACAGTTTGGCCTAATGGGCTTACTACAGTCATCTGCCTATCAGAAAGTTCAGAGTCTAGGCCTAAGGTTTCCACTACACCACATGTAACATAAGAATGGGTCGAACCCACATCAATCAGAGCAAAATAGGGCTTGCCATAAATAAAGAACGTACCGGTTATAACATCCAGCGCGTCTCCATCCTCCCTTTGGTGAACCGCATAAACCAAGCCCGGTTGCCTTGCCTCAGCATTAGCAGCACCTCTGCCCTGTGTTCCACGTCCCCTACCAGCACCATTACCTCTGTTATTCGAACCACGACCTCGTTGAGGCTACTGTCCTCCTCTACCAGCCTGATTAACTTTCTGAGCTGCTGGTCAACTTTCAACTGGTTTCTTAGGACAATCTTTGAGCATATGGTCCTTGGACCCACACCTAAAACATCCTCCCGTCTTTCTCCAGCACTCCCCTAAGTGCTTCTTTCCACAATGATCACAAGGACGATACTGTCATCCTGTACCAACTTGCTGCTTTCGCGGCCCATCAACTCTAGGCCTCTTTTGAACCTTCCCAGACGATCCAAAGCTTCTTTTGGGCCTATTCGATCCATAGTCTGCTTTGTGGAATCCTTGATTCCTTCAGCCACCTTAGCATTTTCCACTAACGCAGAAAATTCCCGCTCCTGATGCGGTGCTATCAACAATCTCAGATCATCCCTTAGTCCGTCCTCAAAACGGACACAGCGCTCATGCTCAGTTGCCACTACTCCTCGAGCATACCGGCTCAACCTTAGAAATTCAGCCTCATATTCCGCAACAGACTTGTTCCCTTGAACCAGCCCCAGAAATGCTTTCCTTTGCTCATCAGTATACCTGGTTCCAACATACTTCTTTTGATACGCTTCCCTAACATATTCCCAGGTCAGATCCTCAGCTGTGGCACCGTCCCGCACAATTAACCACCATTGATACGCTTCATCGCGTAACAATGCCACCATTCCTTTTAACTTCTCCTCAGGGGTCAGATCAAGCTCATCCATGATGCGCTCAGTTGCTCCCAACCAGTACTCAGCTGTACTGGGTGCCACCCCAGATACTCCACGAAACATTTCGGCTCCATTAGCTCGAAGCCGTTCAGGCACAGACTTTCGATTTCCCGAATTTCCTCCTGTACCAGCCAACAACTCCAAAACTCGCAGCACAGCCTGCGACACAGCATCCTCCCCCGTCTGAGCCTGCTGCTCAACACCAACAGCTGGGGGTGGTGGTGGCGGTGGTACCTGATTATCAGACCCTTGACCCGATCTAACGGGTTCTGACCTAGTCATTCTTCCTCTACCGCGTCCACGATGACCACGTCCTCTAGAACTCATTTCTATCGTTGCGATCTGATTAAAAAATTTTATGAATTAGTCCTTGTTTCACTTATTACCCGCGAAGAAATTTTATAAAAAGAGTTTTAGAAGTGGTTCTTTCGTATTCATACATGCACACAGTCTTTCCATTCATTCATACATCCATCAAACAATTATGAACCTTCGTTCATTCAAAGAAACGTTGTAGTTTTCATTGTTGTTGTTTTTCCACTACCCAGGGGTATTTTCGTAATTTGTCCTACAGGGGTATTTTCGTAATTTTTCAAAAGAAAGAGTTCCTTGGTGATTTTTGTCGAAAAGTATTTTGGAATTTTTAAATTCCCGGGGTATTTTGAAAAATTTTGAAATCCGGGGGTATTTCGGTAATTTTAGACCTTGGGGGTATTTTGGTAATAAACCAGGGTAAATTGGTAAAGTTTAGTATTTCCAGGGCATTTCCAAACTTTGCAAAACTTTGAGAGTTCTTTTTGAGAATTGTACTTTCCAAAACGGTGATGTTGCAAAAATTTGGAAATCAGGGTCATTTTAGTAATTTTGTAAGTTAGGGGCAATTTTGTAATTTTCCAAAGTCAAGGTATTTTGATATTTTACAAATTAGGGTTTTTGAACATTTATAAAATGATGAAATTTTGGGCAAAACTGTTGAGTAGTTGGTCATTTTATAAATCAAGGGTATTTTGGTAATTTTACCACTAGGGGTATTTTTGAAATTTCAAAATTGTTTTCGAATTTTTTTTTTCTAGAGATAGTTTTCACAAATTAAGGAAAAATGATTTTAAGAGTTTTAAAACTAGGGTTTCCATAAAAACACGGCTAGTTCCCTTTCGGGTTTTAGTTATTGTATTTAGCCTATGACCGAGTCCACTTGGTCAGGGTGAACCAAAGCTACGCACCAGGCAGGATTCAAATGGAGAGGAGGTGAGTCATGCGGACTGCTTAAGTACCAAGCTCCCACTGAAACCATTCCTAGACATGCGCACAGAGGTTGCCACACCCACTGCGACCTTTGGGTTAGGGTGAACCAAAGCTACGCACCAGGTAGGATTCCTGCGAAGAGGAGGTGAGTCACTAGGACTGCTTAAATACCAAGCTCTTCCGGATCCAATCCTAGACATGCGTACAGGGGTTACCACACCCTAACTCGATTGACTTAGCCATAGGTTTGTTTAGTGGTCCTTAAGTCTTATGTATTTGTGTTTGAGTAGACTAGTCCTAGACTTCAAGTACCTATCATTCTATTCTACTTTCCATTCCTTTTCTACCCTTCTCTAAATCACATAATCACACAGATGGTTAGGGGTACTTACCTGGTGGACTGCGGGTCGGAGACTTAGGTGCCATGCCATAAAACCTGCTTATTTCATAAAATACTTTTATAAAACTTGTTTAGCTCGATTCGAAAACGTTTTGGGCCTTAGCCCACAGGCCGAGAGTTTTAAAACTGGGCTCTGATACCAAATTGAAACACCCCACACCCGGCCCACGAGCCTGGACCGGATCTGGTATGTTCCTCAAGTAAACCGGTTCAAAGTTCTTTTGTTTCTTAGGAAAAACTTGTGCAAATTTTAAAAAAATATTGTTCTGGGTTGGGCTTGTGTTGAAAACTAATTTATCTTATATTGAAATCCATTTATTTAGAGTGACAAACATTTAGGGTTTGTTTAAAATAATTTTATTTAATCCATTAATTAATAATAGTTCGTAATCATAATAAATAAAAGTAAAAATAAACAAGTTCAGCTATGGCCTTATTACATCAAATATTCCCAAAACCAAAATTCTAAAAAACTTAAAATAAAATAAAAGTCCAAATTATAAAAAAATTCCTTGCTGTGCATGGCCACCCCTAAGCTTCTGCCGACCCGGTCCATTACTGTTCGTCACCTGAAAGTAGTCCCATAACGAGGTGAGTCAAACAGACTCAATGTGTAACCAACACTAAAATTTAATAGATTTAGGCATACCATACAAATCATGTTCACATAATATTTCAAGATAATGATGCAATCCCAAACCCAAACCTAGATGCCATCCGCTACAAATCCCCGTACCAACCTGCACACCGTGGGGACTACTAAGTCAACCCTCCTTCCGCTACACACCATCGAAGGCAGTCGCTGAAGTCGACGTGCTCATCGCCCATATAAAATTCGTGGCATAGCCACCAGATAATTGTGTCATGAGACACCACATTCAGATAATGTAACCGAAGTTACCACATTCAAATAATGTGACCGAAGCCACCACATTCAGATAGTGAGACCGAAGTCGTCACATTCACTTCCCCTTTCTCATATAACCCGAATGCCCCGTATTATTCATATCATGCATATCATACTTAAAATTCACATTCATGTCACTTTTCACATGTTAAATATAACATATTTTGTAATCCTAGTATGAGTAGGAAACGTAACCTGAGTACTTTGTACCATATTAGGGTACCTTAGCCATATTCTCATTCTTATTCTTACTTATATTAAATATTGCCATAAAACGTATTAAAAGATAGTGGGGATTACACACCTGATTTGCTTATCAATTCCTTGAAATCCCGAAAAACCGATCTATTGCTTTAGATTTAAATTCCTACATTTGGTAACCTTAATATGTTAGCATAAAACCTATAAAACCAAATCCTAGTAGGATTTGTATTCTTAAAACCTACCTTGTTGTCGAATTGACTATAGTTAAATCCCGAAAACTTGTATTCTTCCCCTTTGAAATCGGCTAATCACTAGATTCCCTGAATCGGTTAGTTTTCGGTTAAAAAAAATAGATCTAACTACTAAAATAGGCCTTTGCCGAATATTCATAGTTACTTACCTTAAATCTTTAAATCCCGAAACTCTCTTCCTGATTAATGGAGATGCCGAAATACCTTAGATCTGAAATCCCAGAATCACCTTCCATAGTTTCGGCCAAAATACAATATGAGGGATTAGTCCCTAAATTTCGACAGGCTTAAAAAGAAAAGTAAGGAAACCGAATCTAGATCTTACCCTTACTTGGAGAAATCGATAGAACTCTTGCTTGAACCCTTAGCAGTATTCGGCTATGGAGTCTTAAAGACTAGTCGACTATGGCCTAGAGGTGTGTCAACACTTTGGATCCTTAAGGCTTAAAGAATTGACAATGAGGGATAAAGAAGGAGTAAATTTCGGCTTGACAAAAAAATAAAAGAGAAGAGAGAATGTTGCTTAGGAAATTCGGCAGAGAGAGAGAAGAGGAGAAAAATTGATGAGTAGCCCTATGTTCTTCCTTTTATAGCCGAATTTATCACTTAGAATCCCTTACTTGGCCACCACTCTTCTTTATTTGATAGCTTTATCCTTTAATTATCACAAAATAAAAGAATTTATCCAGCATTTGTCTTCTTAATAATTAAAGAATAATCCTTTATTATCTCCTTGAAAAATAATCTAAAATAAAAATCCATTGTTTATCCTTATTAGCCGAATTTTAAAGAGGATAAAACTCCTCTGTTGCAAGCCTTGTGCCGTCCACCTCTGTGTTTCTAGAAGCAAAAATAAAACGTCTTTTATTTGCTTCCCATGTGACTCGAACTCAGGCCCAATACCCTTGTATGTGGCGCCATTTCCAGAGGCCCTAAGTGACATATTCAGGCCACTTTTCCAAGCCTGTTTGTGTGTCAAATTTCACATACTTTTTCTCTTAAGGCCACCTTGCCTCAGTTTCCTCTTTTTGAACTTTAAAACTCGACATTTCTAAGTCATTTCTAAGTTTCCAAAAATTTTCGTTTGGCTCTTTAAACTTGACATTTCCTTACATTTCCAAGTTTCCAGAAATGTTTACTTTCCTCTTTTGAATCATTTCCAAATCATTTCCTAGTTTCCAAAAATGTTCACTTTCCATTTTTAAACTTAACATTTCCATACATTTTCACGTTTCCAAAATGTTCATTTCTACATCTTTTCCATACATTTCCGGGTTTCCAAAAATATTCAAAATTTATTCATAATACTTAAGACATGTCATTTCGTACAATTAAACCGAGAATGCATAGGCCCTTTTCAGGATGTTACACAAAAGGTTTGAGGCACAGCCGTGGGTAGTTTCCTGCAAATTAATAAACCAACATTAAAGAGAATGCAAAGTAAGTTGGAAGTCAGTCACCTATGTCATATCTTCAAAATGCAGAGCAAAAAGGAAATTAACAACTAAATTCACAAAGTAAGGTTCTAAAAGAAACAAAAACTTGCCATTCTCCCCACTATTGCAGAATCGACAAAAACTGAGAGCTATTTTTGAAGCTCTGAATTTTCTTCATCCAAAATTAGTTGCTGAACATCAGCCCCATCAGTTTCAAAACCTTGAGGGGTCGCGTCTACATTTGATGATTCTATCAACAGTCGGCAAGCACATTAAAAGCCAAAATATCAAACATAATTTATCTTCCTTTTTTAAAGAAAAGAACAAGTTAAAGAAAGCCTATCATGCATGCATTGTCAGGAAATACCAAAAGAAACACCATTAGCCTTGTTTTTACCCCAAAAGCATTATCAGGAGTCATTTCAATAGAGGCTGAAATAGAGTTAAAATTAGCAGAAAGATGATATATATATATATATATATATAAAATATGAAAAGACAAAAAACCCAATATATATAATAATGCACACATACACACAACATATATATATGCACCCTTTTGGTACAAAAAAAGAGTTCCAATAATTTCAAACCTTTCTCTCACGTTAGCTAGCAAAGAAGAATCCATTTTAGCTTCAAGAGCTTGCAGTTCCTTAATGTTAAGTTCATTCAAGTCTCCACCCATTCTCTGCCTGCAAATAAAAAATAAAAAAAACCGTTCCCTTAATCAACAACAACAAAAAAAGCATGAACCCTTTTTTTCATTGACAAATAAACCTCCTTTAATTTTCTTCCATTCTCTGCAAAACACACACAAAAATGGAATAAACAACAATGTACTGTCGGTTACCAAACTTGAGTTTCTACAAATGCATGAAGCTAAGCAAGTAAAGATAAAATCAAATTGAAATATTCAGTACTAAATTTGAATTACACACGAATCATCTCCATGCTTTCCACTTGTTGACTCTTGTACTATCGGAGATGGTATCATCACCTGCCAAAGATACATTACTATATTAAAAACATGTGGTTTAGCATGTATGTCTGTGCTTGTGCCACACTGCTAGACCAAGCTACGGTGTATAACAAGTCAAATTTCCTAACTCCCATGGGGCAAATAAAACTAAGTTCATCCATTCATTCAGTTTTATTTCCTTTATTATTGTTGCTTCTGTGGTCATGGGAGTAAGTTCAGCATTAAAAAGAACTTAAAAACCAAAGATATTCATTCGCTGCTCCTAGGGCAATAAAGGGTACAGGCCGAAGGCCAGACTTGGATGAAAGAATTTCTATGACTACACATTTCTTTTCATACAGAGTTGAGCTACTTGTCTGCCTGCTAGGGTTTCATAACTCTAAGATAATCAGCCAAACTATCCCAAATAGGACCCCGGACATCTTGGCAGATGCAAATAGCCAGTCTTAGAATGTCATAAAAATAAGCAACTTCTATTAAATTATTTACACAATTAATTGACCAGGAAGCTAATACAGTACTGCATTGCATTGACAGATACAGGTAGCCGATATAGTATACAAATAACCAATCAGAGTTATTAATAGAAAGTACACTGACAAGGCGGCATAGTTGTTTGCTGGTTCTGCCATGGGCTTCTAGGTACTCTTCATATGTCTGCAACCAAAATAAGGAGTAAGACATTAAAGGAAAAAAAGAAGAAGAAAAGGTTAAGATATAATCGAGCAAGACTATTTTAAGAGAGAAAGAGAGGGGGGTTCTTTTGGTGATAAAGCAGAAACTGCGACGCTTCATCTGCAGATTGGTCATGCATCGGCCAAAAGTTTAATAAAGTGTGCCAATCTTTATGTCCACAGTTGATCAAGGAAAAACAACACATTGAGCACATGAAACATGTGGCAGGATTCACTGCGCTGAATTCTTTGTAAAGAAAGAGAAGTGGAAAGTTAGGGTGACAGGGCTCTTGGTAAATACTAACCTTCGTGGGATACATTTTTAAGCTTCATTCACTTAACGTCATCAAGTAACATCTTTTTGCATCTGTAACAATGAGCAAAGCTGTAGTAAAACTTTCAGTCCAACCCTTTTAGTCATTTGGAAATTATCATCCAACAATAAACAACATCAAGCATAGTTCTTGATGTAGAAGTATACTTTTCCCCCATAGTTTTCCCTCACTTAAAAGTTAAATATTATATCTACATGTAATATATTTAAACTTCTGACAGAATTAATAACACAAATTAAACAAACATCAATTCAATTAAAATTTATTAAAGAATAAAAAGTTTACGAAATATTATTATAATGATGCTTTTATTTTGATTTTTTATATTTTTATATAAAAATAATTTAAAATATTATATCTATAGTTATTATATTTAAGTTATTAATAGAGTTAGTAACACGAATTGACCGAACATAAACTCAATTGAAAAATTATAAAAAAATCATTTAAAAAATAAATATTAGATGCTACTGTCTTTTTATATTTTTATATAAAAATCTAATATAAAAAACAATTTAACCTAGAAGAAACGTGAGACATTAAACAATTTTAAAAATATAAAAGTTAAATTGATGAAATATATAAATATCCTAATCATTGGATTCACAATATGAGAAGCCAAATTTGAGTAGACTTAAAATTTGAAGGGTGGTAGTAGAGGACAGACTTGGGATTTAAGTATATAACACGTAAGGTGGGGTTTCATGGTTCACTACCATGCTGGCCCCATTCACAAAAACAAATTGCAGCAACCTATAGATTTGTAGGTAAAGCATCAATAGAAGTCAAAATCGAAAGGGTAAACCAATGCTGCTGTTAGGAATATGGGGGCAACCTCACCAATATTTGACGAGATCATGTACCTGAAATAATGTGTCTTAGCATCAAAGAACTTCGAAAAAATTATTATAGGCAGCAATTAATGTTCGAGAAAATCGAGGAAGGATACATTTGCATGTATTATTGTCTATACTGCATAACCTTGAAACTCTAAAAGCATGATAAAAGCAAAATCGAGGAAATTGTAGTATTCCACCCCATCCATTTAATCTGAAAAGCCTATCACTGAATAAGAGCCCTTCCTCTCCAAATGAACCAACTTATAAATTGCTTTGTCGATGCAAATGCTTTTATCTTTAACATCAAATATTTTTATAAAAAGCTAGTTACCTCGCCTCTTTCTCTTCCATCAGTACCTTCCAAATCCATAGCGATTGTGAAAGGCTCTATACCAACGCAATGTGCAATCCAAATACCCTTGGTAGTTTGACTTCTGCAATGAAATTAGATTAGTTTAGAAATCTATCATATAAAAACACATTGCAGCAGTAAGAAGCTTAGTTCTAACATTTTTAACTCTTCTACTGTCAACTCATCATTTCGATAAACCTCAAAATGACATCCAAGCTCTCCCACATACTACAAAATTATAGGTAAACTCTGAGGATATTCAACATGATGAAGAAACAACATTTCAAGTATTGAAAATTCTGTAATGTAAATTCTATTATTCATTTCGTAAGGTGATGATAAAAACGAACAGTAGACCTTCTTAAAAGGAGAAAGACAAGTATCAAGCAGGGACAGTCCCCACATTGGTGTGGTCAAATATAATCTATTCCCTAATACTGTCTGTTTCTCAACATTTTTCTTACCATAAGAAAAAGGTAAGATAAAGTCTTTTTTTTATTGCAATTGTAGCAATCTCTTACCAGAGACTTTGCACTTGCTGTTGAGTACTGAATTTCATTGGTCAAAACCATCAAATTGTACCTCCATTATAAAGGATGTCGAATTCAAATCACCACATCATGGGTAACTTTCAACCCAACACATCATTTTTCTGGTTGATAACCACAAACAGTATTTGCCTTCAATTGACAATTAGCCATAATGAAATTACAACGTTTCTATGAATCAGTACCAAACGAACCAACAAAAACCCCATTAAATTTGACTAAATTTTACTCTAACTATTTTTTCTTTTTGACTAAAAAAGAGAGAAAAAAAGTTAAGAAACTAACTTAGAATAGGCCAAATAAGGAAGATTAAAGAAAGAAAACCCTAGTGAATTTTATATACCTTTGCCTAATCAAGACGCGGGCATGGTGAATAGACTTGGCCATACCAGTCTTGAACACAAGTGTTTGCAAGCGGCGTTCAAGGAAGTTCTCGACAGTCAAAGCCAAGACATAATCAAGCTTGTTCTGGCTCTCATCCAAAAGTCCATACCTGTTCATCCTACGAAGAAGAGCTTCACCTTCAAAAATACGACGAGGGTTCTTCTCATCAAGGGTGAGAAGGTCCCTAGTAGCATTACGGATACGGCTCAAAGCATACTGGACCCTCCACAACTCCCTCTTACATCTGTAACACCCCAAACCCGGCCCAAACGCTACGACCAGATCTAGTATGCTATGGGTTAACCGTTGAAAACTTCTCTTTGAAGGGATTTGAAATCTCGGTTTGTTTAAGTGGGTATTTGATAAATACGTGCTATTTGTAGAAAACCTTTGTAGTTTTTTTTTTTAAAACGACTTGTTTGAAAATTCCATCTTTATTTCTTCTTATAAATAAGTCTTAGAATATTAGTTTATAAAGAATGAGGACATTAACAAATATAAATCGATAATCTAAGCTATGGAGCCTTTTACATAATTGGTCTCAAAATTAAACTTAAAGGAAAAAAACCCGAAAATAATTTATGGAAATAAAAACTTGATGGCCCCTCGAGTCCGCCTTGGCTCCCATGTCCACGATTTACTGCTGATCTAAAAAATTAAGGAAAATAAAGGGTGAGTCACCAAGACTCAGTGTGCAAATCCCGAAAACACATAAAAGGCTTGAGGCCCACAAACACATTATGGGCCTTAGCCCATACACAATGGCAACAAAATATTTACATGCAACATGGCCCAACCCAAACCTAATAGTCCATCCTCTACACACCAGCCCGTACCAACCAACACACCTCGGGGATTTCTACAATCAACCCACCAACCGCTACACACCATATCGACAGTCATGCTACCTATTCCTATCAATTCGGAATAAATTTAACGTGGCTTAGCCACCGATCACTTTTGTGACCTAATTTTATAAAACGTGGTTTAACCACCGATCACTAAGTGACCTATTAGCATGCTCTTCCCCTTCATCATATCAACCCCATCCCATGCATACATACATGCAGAATCAAAACAATATACTACCTAAAAGTTCACAGTCTATCACATACATCAATACACATAGAGAAGTTTCTATGATTACGTACCTGGCATCCCTTGCCTACCCTTTTTGGGTAATCCGACTGTCTATACAGCCTTTTTCCAGCTTTTAGCCCATAACATATATTTAGTACAGATTACTATACAGCCTTTTTCCGGCTTTTAGCCCATAACATATATTTAGTACAGATTAATTAGTGTGTTAGATATCTACACACCTGATTACCGACAAGACGAGACCTTCTATGTCGACACTATCAAAAGCCGATACAACTGCTAACTGCCCGAGATTTTGTTCTGAAGCTGGTCCACAACCCGGTGGCCAATCCCGTACTGCTGACACCGCTCGTTTCTTAAACTTAGGGATTGGTTTAACAGATCCAATCCCCTCCTTTGCCTGATCGATATTTGATTCCATCAAAAGACCTTATAAGTTGCTACCATCATATCATATGGTTAAGATCATAATTACGATAGCAAATCTAACGAGAATCTAAAGAGAACCCCTTACCTTGAAATCCCGAAAAGAGAGATATGAGGTTTAGAGACTAGCGGTTCCGGCTTTTAGATCTAAGCGATCTACTTCAATTCCCGAATGTCGCCCAACACGTAAACACAAGAAACCAACAATCCATTTACCTTTCGGCTTTGTCTTCTAAAAACTGAAAGAGAAAAAGAATAGATCAGAAGAAATCGGCACCTACCTTTACAGAGAATTCGGCAACTCCTAGAAGATTTCAGCTTTTGAGAAGATCAAAAAGAAAAGATGATCTCAAGAGATCTATAAAGTTTCGGCTTTTGAGAAGGAGATGATTGAGAGAAAAGAGTAATATCAAACGTAAAGAAGTGATAGGAATGGTATAGGAAAAAAAAAGAATTTCGGCAAGGCTAGGGCAGATTCGGCTATGGTAGACAAATGTGAAAAGAAAGAATGCTTAAGGGAGTTTTCAGCTTTTATTCAAAAAATGAGGAAAAGAGAGAAGATGAAAACCCTAAATGCCGAAAATAAAGAAGAGAATGGGAGAATAAAACCCTAATGCCAATTTTAATTAAAATAGTTGGGCTTCATGCAACTTGAATTTGGGCCTCCTCAGTTGACGCCACTTCCCTGCTTTTAAGTGGCGCCACTTTGCCACTGGGCCACAAGCCCATTTGTATTTTAAAACACAGATAACATCTTTTAAGCCCTATCTTACCAGGCTTTCCACTAGAGTGTCCAAACAGAAAATTCGATTAAGGCCTCTGCCCAACCCTGAGCCCATTCTGGACCCCTAACACTCACATTAAACATAACCACACATTAAATGCATAGCCCCACAATTTCAGGATGTTACAACATCGGAGCCCATACTCTCCTACAAGCCTCAACTCAGCATCTAATCGTTCTTTCTCATATGGACGCCTTGGCTTCTTAAAGGTCTTCCCATCTACAACCGGTTTGGGGATTTGGTTTGGGGATTTTGGGAGGGAAATTTTGGGGATTTAAGAAATTTAGGTGTAACACCCTGAAAATTTGAGTAATTTATTTTCATTGTGTGCTTTGAATAATTATTCTAGAAGGTGGAATTTCTTTATTTATTTTGTGTTTAGTATAGTCCTGAAGAAGAATTTAAAATTTATTGGGATGGAATAATATTAATTTTGAGAAATTATGGAAGTGGATTAAGTGGCTATGACACATAAATTAATTTAAGTGTCAAAGTGAAGCATAAGATGAGTTAATGGCCAAGTGGTGATGGCGCATGGGTTTAAGCATGAGGGAGAAGGTTCGAATCCCTTGTTTAGCATCTAGGTGAATTTTTATTTTGAATTTTTCTGCACATATATAGCAAGTGTCGGCCAAGAGCTTATATGGTAGGTGTTGACTTGTTATTTTTGGTTAGAATATCAAAGGAATAAGGAAATTGTTAACTTAAGAAAGGGAATCAAGAAAATAAGGAAAAATGTGAAGATATGAGGCAAGAATCAAGGGATTATTTATGGAAACAATATCTTGGTCATTAGACCATGCATATGGACGGCAAAGTGGACTAAAGGGGGGAGCCGAATTTTGGTGATAGTTGGCTAGGAACTTTAGTCTTTTGTTTTGGTCATTTTTAGTTTTGTGCATAGTTTTGCAAATTCTCTCAACCTTTTCTCCCTTTGGCCGAATTGTGCATTGGTAAACCTTGATTATTTTGACCATTTGATCATTTTTGTTTATTTCTTTAGCTTTTGTTTTGTGCCTTTTACCTTGAGTGCCGAAAATCACCTACACCAAAAGTCATTCTTTTTCTCTTTTATTCTCCCCATTGCCGAATATACACCTCTCTCTCAAGCTCATCTTTTTCTTTCTTTTTCTTCTATTCGCTTTGAAATCAAAGCAACATCATCACCATCTTTCTCCTATTTTATTTCTTTCAATCGAAATTCTCTCCACCTACACTTTCATGGCCGAATGCTAAGGTGGCTATAAGCCAAATTATTTTCTCTTCTCATTAATCTTACATAGCCGAATCGTTCATCAAGCAAACCCCATTCTCAAATCCTTTCTTTTCGACGTGGAAAATAGGTAAGAGATTCTTTTCGTTTCGATTAGTTAATAGTGGTTATGGCCGAATATTGATGATGGTTTGAAGACTTTATTAGATCAAAACAAATGTTCATTCTATTAACATTTATTTTGTTATACCTTAGTGCGATAACGGAAGTTTGGAAATCAAGAAGTCGTGGGTGACACAAATCGTTGGAATCGATTTTTTGTGGTAAGGAAATCACATCTTTAAAACCTTAGAATTATTTCGAAATTATGTTAGATTGGATTAATGTTCCTTTGTCTTTGAAGACATTCAAAATAGGGAAGAAAAGGGCAGTGTTTAGTCTTCGGAAGAGGGGAGGTTCTGTTATTCCCCCTAAGTACAAGCAAAGGACTATTTCGGGAATCCGGGATTTTCCACCGGGTTGCGGACATTCAACCGAGGAAAATCAACTGTTCGAAGTCGTTCGTACTCCCGAACCATTATTCGTTCGTGGATTCGATTCGGTTAGCGAACCATCAATCGGGGAGAAATCGCAAGTAGAAGTACTACGGAAATCCGAGGGTAAATTCTAGATCGCTATATTTAGATCGATTTTATTATTAGATTATAGTGTTCTAATTATCGCGATACATATAGGTGTTGAAGAGCGGGAAAGTGTAGTTCTCTCAATAACCAGGTGTGTAATTTCACACTCATTTCGGGTTAGATTTCTAATCATAAGTATTGCGATAAAATCGTGAAAATGGTAAATTCGAAAATTATGTAGTAATTGATACTTTTGTGAAAATGCATGAAAACGGTTAAAACCGAGAAATATGCGAAAAACTGTTAAATCGATAAATTGGGCCAAAATACTCTAGTTCGATAAATTGGGCCAAAATACTCTAGTTCAATAAATTGGGCCAAAATACTCTAGTTCGATAAATTAGGCCAAAATACTCTAGTTCGATAAATTGGGCCAAAATACTCTAGTTCGATAAATTGGGCCAAAATGCTCTAGTTCGATATATGGGCCAAAAGTTCACTAAACTGTTAAATGGGCTAGTTGCTAAATTATTATTTATATGGGCCTAATAAAATGTTTAATGATAAACCCACCGATGATATGGAATAATTGAAAATTTGTTATATGACTATATTTTGTTATACACGCATAATTGCATGGGGTGGGATATATGAAGAGAAGAATGGCCAGTTGCCACAAATATGGCTCAATGCCTCTAGTTCGGTGGCTCTGCCACAATATGGCTCAATGCCTCTAGTTCGGTGGCTCTGCCACAAATTCGGCTAAATGCCTCTAGTTCGGTGACAATGTCACAATCTAGTTCGGTAGTGCACTACAAAATTATTTAAAGGCTTAAAGCCTATAATTGGTGTGTTTGGCGGGGTGGGTTGACTTGATCCCCATAGGTGTGTTGGTTGGTACGGGGGTGTTAGCGGATGGATATTAGGCTTGGTTGGGAAACTCATCTTACATGCATTTTAATTTACTTTAATTTACATTATGTTATATTATTGAATTCTGTAAATGGGCTCAAGCCCAGCATGAGATCTTGACGATCTGGCCCAATAATGGTGGTAAGTGAGTTGCACACTGAGTTCTTTGTAACTCACCCAATTTTTATTAACCATTTCAGGTAATGGAAATTGACGTGGACTTGGGCCGGAGATGACTTGGTGGAGGCCATACTACAAACTTGGGTTTTTATAAACTATGACTCTATTTAAGTTATTATTTTAAATTTATGTTATGGGTTTTATGTAATAAGGCCTCTTATTATGTTTTTATGGATTTAATGTGTG
Organism: Gossypium australe; assembly: GCA_005393395.2. Classification (NCBI taxonomy): domain Eukaryota; kingdom Viridiplantae; phylum Streptophyta; class Magnoliopsida; order Malvales; family Malvaceae; genus Gossypium; species Gossypium australe. The sequence goes on along the minus strand of CM016620.1, from coordinate 21,728,582 downwards.
GATGGTTTTGAATCTTATTATCAAACTTTTAATATGGTTTTATCTTAAATATGTTAAGTTTTCTTAAGAACATTGGTTTTATAACAAAATTTTTGGACACTTTAATTATTTTAAATTCTTTCAAAGTTCTTTTAAACTATCTTAAGAATTTGATATTTATATTTTGACGATAAGTTTTCAAACAAGTATTTCTCTTAAGCCAAAAATTTTCAAATCCTCGAATTTAATTTTATTAAACTCTATTTTCAAAAAGTTTTGTAGCACTATTCTATTTTAACCATTGAGAATAAACGAATGTTTGATTTGTGTGACAAACCAAATCTTGTCTAAACGCATAGACCGGGTTTGGGGTGTTACATTAGGTTTTGGGGAAAACGATAATAAGATAGTGAACTTAGTTTTTTAGCAGAGAAATTTTGTGGCGTTTTATTAAAAAACGCCAGTATAGCTTATTTTTTGCGGCATTTTTACTAGAAACGCCACTATAGCTCTATTTTTTGCGGCGTTTTTATTAAAAACGCCACTATTACATAAATTTAATTTTTTTTCTTTTTTTAACCTACATTTTTTTATTTTTTTCTTCTAAAATTTGTTTGTTGAGATTATTATTTTTTCGAATTTTTATTTTTTTATATTTTGAGTATTGAGCTTTCTAACTAAAATATTAAATATTAAAATTTTAAGTTTTTAATTTTTTAATTTTTAATTTTTTATTATTAAATTTTAAAAATTTAATTACCGTTATCAACTCTTTTACGAATTCCTTTTTTCTTTCTTTTTACATCAACATTATTCTTTTAAGTATGGTCTGCATTAGTTGTTTAGATATAAATGGCATTTAATTATATGTATACACCTAAATTTTGATATAGATACATCTCATAATTATATATGAATTTTGGTTTAATGTGTAATTCTAGATGTGAAATTCTAGTTGGGGTTTAAATGTATAGTTGAAACTTTAATTTTGATTTAATCATACACATTATTTTAAAGTATAAATACATCAATATATTTTTATATTGAATAAATATAAATTTTTATGTATGCAATATATAAATAAAAAATGATGTTAATTTATAACTTAAATTAAATTATTACTTTAAAAAAACAAAGTTGAACTGATATTTTTTAAACGGAAATAATGACTAAAACTTTTTAAGTTTTTAAACATAACAGACAATTTACATGTATTTCATTTTTTTAATTTATAAACTTTTATTTTTTGATTTTTACTTTTTCTTTATTTTTGAATTTTTTAAAAAATTTCATCATTTAACAAATCTCAAGTAAACCTTAAATCCTAAACCATTTAATATATGTAAAGTTTGTCTATTTATCTCTTAAATAATTTAAACTAGAATCATAATTTTAATATATTAAAATTAATGTTATCTCTTTTACAATTATATAAGAAATATTAATATATAAATTAAAAGACACTAATTAATCTAAACCCTAAACCCCTATCCTCTATCCTGTAAACCCTAAATCATAAAACATAATACCCTAACCCCTAACCCTTCACCCTTAACCTATTAACCCCAAACCCTTAACCATTTACCCTTAAACCTATTAACCCTAACTTTTAACCCATGAAACCCTAACACATCCCCCTTAAACCTTAAACCGCAAATCATAAACCATAATCCCTAAACATTAAAATAGTAACTCCTAAACCTTACACCCTAAACTATATATGCTAAACCATAAACCCTAAACTATAATGATAATTAATTTAATATTTTAAAATTAATATATCTCTTTTACGATTATATAAGAAATTATTTAATATATAAATCTAAAAACAATCAGTCATATATATCCAAAAAACTTTAAAATTATTTGCGGCGTTTTTCAAAAAAGCGCCGCTAATGGTCAACTTATAGCGGCGTTTACGCCGCTAATGCTCAGACTTTTAGCGACTTTTTTCCCAAAGCACCGCTAATGCTCAGACCTTTAGCGGCGTTTTTCCAAAAGCGCCGCTAATGCTCAGACCTTTAGCGGCGTTTTTCCAAAAGCGCCACTAATGCTCAAACCTTTAGCGGCATTTTTCCAAAAGCGTCGCTAATGCTCAGACCTTCAGCGGCATTTTACGAATAAACGCTGCTATATATCCTTTTTAGCGGCGTTTTGGAAATAAACGCCGCTATTGCTCATTTTTTTCCAGAAAACGCCGCTAACTAAAAACGCCGCCAAAAGTCTGTTTTGGTGTAGTGGCTTCTTGAGATGAATCAACTGGCTTTCTTCGAGTAAATCCCACAATTCGGCTTCTCTAGCTTGGCTCCTCGGCCTACCTGAACCCCCTTGAAAGTTGGCCTTTAGGGTGTTTATATAGGCTTTTGGAATGTCTTTCTTTGCCTTTAAGTACCCTATTCTAAATAGAATTAAAACAGGTCACGTCAGGGACACGCACAGCCGTGTGAATTGAATTCAGGCTGTGATCGGGTCTGCTAAAGAGGCACAGCCGTGTGGCATGGGCCCAGGCCATGTGCATTTCATACTTTGGCCCATTCTCTCCGTTTTTGGTCCGTTTCTCATTCTTTTCATCCTCCGGTGCTCTCCTAAGTATATGTAACATCCTGAATTTTTGGGCCTATGCGCTTAATGGGTGAAAATGAGTAATGAGTTAATTTAACTGTTAGGGGTCCAAATTGGGCTCAGGATGTGGTCAAGGCCTTGGTGAAATTTTTGTTTGGGCACTATAGAGTTTTAAAAGGTGGTATCTGTGTTTAAATTATCAAAATGGGCTTGTGGCCCAGTGGTCAGTGGCGCCACTTAGGGAGCAAGGAGGTGACACCACAACAAGGGAGATAGGGGCCCAAAATTTAAGTTTCATGGAGCCCAATTCTTTTAATTTAAGTTAGCTAATTTTTGGCATTTGGGTTAGGTGGAGTGGATGGCAACAAGGCTTAAAAATAGGAGGATTTATATGAATAAGATAATGTAGATATTATAGTTGATAATATGGAAGATAAAAAAGAGAAAAGATAGGAGCTATCTACAAGGCTAGGAGCTAGCCTAAATTTCTATAAATAGGGAGGGTTCTCTTCTTTATTTTGTGACATTTAGGGTTTCCACCTTTTCTTTCTCTTCTTTCTTCTAAAAGCCGAAAACTCCATTATTCTCTTCTTTCTTCTAAAAGCCGAAAACCCCATTATTTTTTTCTCTTCTTTCTCCTAAAAGCGGAAAACTCCATTATTCTCTTCTTTCTTCTAAAAGCCGAAAACTCTATTATTCTCTTCTTTCTTCTAAAAGTTGAAAACTCCATTACTCTCTTCTTTCTTCTAAAAGCCAAAAACTCCATTATTCTCTTCTTTCTTCTAAAAGCCGAAAACTCCATTATTCTTTTCTTTCTTCTAAAAGTCGAAAACTCCATTACTCTCTTCTTTCTTCTAAAAGCTGAAAACTCCATTATTCTCTTCTTTCTTCTAAAAACCGAAAACTCCATTATTCTCTTCTTTCTTCTAAAAGCCAAAAACTCCATCGTTCTCTTCTTTCTTCTAAAAGCCGAAAACTCCATTATTCTCTTCTCTTCTTTCTTCTAAAAGTCGAATCTCTATAGATTTCTTCGAATCATCTTCTCTTCTTAATTTTCGTAAAAAGCCAGAATCCTCTGGGAGTAGCCGAATCTTCTCTAGTAAGTAGATCTCTTAGATCTAAAAGCCGGAAACACTAGTCTCTGAATCACATATCTCTTTTTGGGATTTCAAGGCAGATAGCGGTAGTGTTGGCTACGGATAGCGTCGACTTAGAGGGTCTCGTTCTAACGGTAATCAGGTGTGTAGATCCTTATCACATAAGTTTTATTTTGTATTATACCTGTTAGGGGCTGAAAAGCTGGAAAATGAGGCTGTATGAACAGTCGTGTGTAGATCTCTAGCACACTAATAATCTATATGAATATATATATGTTATGTTATGGGCTAAAAGTCAGAAAATGGGCTGTGTAAACAGTCGCGATACCCAGAAAGGGTAGGCAAATGATGCCAAGTATGTGCCATAGAAACTTCTCTATGTGTATCGATGTATGTGAAAGACTGAAATCTCTTAGGTAGTATATTGTTTGATTTTGCATGAATGTATGCATGGGATGGGTTTGATATAAAAAGGGGAAGAGCATGATTGGCCACATGGTGATCGGTGGTAGAAAACCCACCTAATGAAATGTTAGATCATGTGGTGATCGATGGTAAAAAACCCACCTAATGAAATGTTAGATCACATGGTGATCGGTGGTAGAAAACCCACCTAATGAAATGTTAGATCACATGGTGATCGGTGGTAGAAAACCCACGAAATGAAATGTTAGGTCACTTGGTGATCGGTGGTAGAAAATCCACGTTAAAATTCCTGATTGATAGGAATAGGCAGTACGGCTGTCGTTTTGGTGTGTAGCGGATGGAGGGTTGATTGTAGAAATCCCCAAGGTGTGATGGTTGGTACGGGTTGGTGTGTAGAGGATGGAATTCTAGGATGGGTTGGGCTTTGCATCATTTATTATCTGTCAAGTGATTATGATTGTTGCCATTGTGTATGGGCCAGGGCTCATAATGTGTTTGTGGGCCCAAGCCTTTTATGTGTTTTCGGGATTTACACACTAAGTCTAGGTGACTCACCCTATTATTTTTTTCCTAACTTTTCAGATGAGCAGTAGATCGTGGACATGGGAGCCGAGACGGACTCGAGGGGCCATCAAGTTTTTATTCCTATAGATTATTTTCGGTTTTCCTAAAAATATTTAGGTAATAAGGCCCCATAGTTTATATTCGCCTAAATAGTTTTTTTAATATTTGCAACTTATGAATTTATGTCAGGGGTTTATTTATACCAAATAATAATAATACAAGGTTTCTTTTCAAATGTCACTTATTTATTCAAATGTTGCCTAATAACTTATGATTTTCTAAAACCAACTTAGCAAAATATTTTAACGTTCAACCCGTAGCATACCAGATCTGGTCGAAACGTATGGGCCGGGTTTGGGGTGTTACAGTATAAAACATGAAATTAAAGGATTAGGAGCACCAAATTCCACAATTCAGGGGATAAATCATCCAAAAGTATGTTAAATGTGGGATTAAAATATGAACACATTACTGTTTATCAAATACCCCCACACTTAAGCATTTGCTTGTCCTCAAGCAAAATTCTCAACTCACAATTAAAATGAACTTCCTCAATTTGTTATATTCATCAATAGTGTTTCATCATAATTTATACATGGATAATTTTAACTCAAAGAGTTCTAAAGATTCAAACAATCTAAGTTATACATTTATAGCCCGAAAACATTAGGTGTTTCCTCTTATCTAGATGATTACCTTTAATTCAAAAACGACAAAAGTTGACATCCTCACTAACGATTCACTCAAATCACTCAAAGTGTTTAAGGTTCAAAATTAAGCACTCAAAAGTCGAACATGAAAAGTTAATCCCATGGGCTTGCATGAAAATCAAATCTCCACCACTATAAAATGAAATGATACACAGACCAAAAGGTCTTTTACGGGTTGTAATGGGGCTTGGGTTTGAAGGTGTGGATAATGGCTGAATTAGAGGGTTAAAATCGAGATTGAATTGACAATGTACCTAACTAGAAAAATGAACTAATCCTGAATAATTACATTAGTTGAAAACTTGAAACACTAATAGACGAGCTTCTTCTCAGAATGTGGAATTAGTTGCTTAAGCTCAAACATAGAAATAACAATGAATAATTTTCCAATGTTTTTTTTAAGAACAAATCAAGTATTCTCAATAAAAACAACTGAAATATAGAACATAGTTAGACAACTGCTCAAAATCAAATCTCGACAAAAAAAGGAGTCACGAAATGGTGATAACAAATACAAGATGGGTTTTGGGTTATTATTATTGGGTGAGCCAATAAATGGTTTGTTAAGATCAAAGGGGTTCACTAGGGGTTAATTGTGAGGGTAGGCTTTTAGTGGAGTAAGTGGGTTAAATCCTAAATGCCTTTATCATCTCAGTATATCAAATCAAAAATATGGTCTCGACATGTATAATCAGAGCAAGTTCTAGAATAACAAATCAATGTTAACACACTTATAATCAATAAAGTGAGCAAGAAAAGAATGTATGCTCTAAAAGGCTCAAAATCTCACAAAAATTATGGGTTTTTGATATCAACCTTGTAAATTTCAAACTTCAAGGTAATAATTAGATTCAGGTAGACAACCTAACATGTAACACCCCTTACTCAAGACCATCGCCGGAATTAAGTAAGAGGCATTACTAGACTTGACTACAAATTTAAAACATGAAAATCTTAAAGCTGTCAAACTGCGTTGTGCCGACTAATTTGGCTATAACTCGAGTTACAAAATTCGAAATTCAGATCCGTAAATTTTCCTTGAAAGTAGACTCATATATATATTCACCATAATTTTTCTAGAATTTTTCATGTGGCCAATTAGTACAGTTTATTCTTCAAAGTTACCCTTATTACACTGCTGGACAGTTCTGACCTGTCCATATAAAAATGCAGTTATCTGATTGCACAATTTTCCAATGGTGTTCTTATTTATACCAATGAAAAATAGACTCATTTAGGATTCTACACATATAAACCATGATTCCTAATTATTTTGTACAATTTTTGACAATTTTTCCAAAACAGGACAGTGACTCACGAATTCATTCAGAACAGGTTTCGTTCAAACTTAATTATCTCATAAGGTATAAATCATTTTCCTACTCTATTTCTTTTATACAAAAATAGACACACTAAGGTTCAAATTCATAACTTACTCGTCTCCAAATTCAATATACCCTATTTTTGGTGATTTTCCTAACTCGCGTCACTGCTGCTGCTACAAGCTGTTTTATTTCATTCTTAAAAATAACTAGCTCCTACCCGAACCTCCTTACTTCTAAATTACAAGGATTCAATTTATTTTCAAACATTTCCTTAGTAAAACAATTAACTTGTTTAGGAATGCATGGACATTGCCATCATGAACCAACTTACATCAAAACACCCAACGTACTTAACAAAAATTTAGCCATTTTCGCATGGCTATTCTTTTTAGTGTTTACACGTGAACCGTAGAATTTCCTCAAACGAACCAAGCCTATCCTATACATGCCTTCGTTTAAAAACCAACCCAAAATGAAGGAGTACCCAAAATGTAGGTTGATAGTGTGAGCGACTTTCCAACGATCCCGGTGAGCTTGTGGCTTGCTCCTAATCTATAAAACAGAGGAAACATCTCACACGAGTAAGCTTACTAGCTTAGTAAGTCCTAACTCATTTAAATTAGAACATTTAATTATTTATGAAGATAAAGCAGTCCACATATGGCATTCTACATAAACAACTAAGAAATAGTTTACACAAGGCCAAATATTAATAATTCGAAACCTACTTTCATAGCAGTTATACATGCAAATCAATTGTCCCATAATAGCATGTTCTAAGCTCGTCTTCCGTCAAATTACATTCATCAATGACAATTTGGCACAAGTAATATTTAACATAACATACCTCACATACTTACCCGAACTATATTCTTGACAATTTAGTCCTAATTGTCTTGACAAGGATTAAACTCCTCTTAGGTAAATTTCATCACCGGCATCAAGCCTGCTAGGCGTAAAAGCCTGAAAAGTAACACCGGCGCAAGGCCTGCTAGGCGTAAAGCCCGATAGGTAACACCGGCACGAGGCCTGCTAGGCATAAAAGCCCGATAGATAACACCGGCACGAGGCCTGCTAGGCATAAAAGCCCGATAGATAACACCGGCACGAGGCCTGCTAGGCATAAAAGCCCGATTGTCAAAATATCTTTACATGCTTTTCACATTTTCACTATACATATCGAATCATATACCTTTATTACCATTGCATTTAATAAATTAGAAATCAATCAAACCCATCACTATCACAATCGACCAACTCATGGTTTTGTACCAAGCTTATACAATTTATATCATTCACTAGATGTGTAAAGAATCTTTAGATATAAGGTAGCTCAAAAACTTACTTATTCACCTTGCATTAGCCAAAACAATTTCCATCACATTCTCAACTTAAAACGTCAACCGATATGTCAATATACATTCGGCCATGATGTAATTAGACATTAGCATTCCTAAATTTGTAATAGTCAAGATAACCATAATTAACTCTTTGACATGATTTAACTAAAGGACTTACCTCAGTTGTCGATAAGCCGTGCAAATCGGCTACTCGATAATCTTTGTTTTTCCTCGATCTTGATCTTTCTCTTTTTGTTCCCGATCTAATTTGGTTCAATTTTAACCAATTAACCACACGTCCATTCAATTCAAGAACAAAATCATAAAATACATAATTTCAAGACATAACAATGTGCATTCGGCATACATCCCCTACTTTGTTCAAGTGCATTCAAATTATTATGGAGCACTTCGGTAGTAATTTCCTTGATGTATTTTAACTTACATCTTATCTTCTCATCTAGCCGTACCTTTACTTTATATAATTACACATATATATAATCAAATACATTAACTCAAATTCATTTTCCCTTATGGCCGAATATACTAGTTCCATACCCATGCATTTTCTTTCAACATACAACCAAGAAACAAGCTAACAACCACATCTAATTCAAGCATTTAACTAATCTAATTTAACCTATTGAACACCACAATAGAATTTCAATCCATTTGGGTCTCTTCTCCATGGCCGAATGGCCCTTAGGTGCCTAAGATTCTCTATAACTCTTCCATCCATCAAATTTACCCCCTTGCACTAGTTTACTTCAAGAAATCAAGTTTTAAACTTAGTTCACCCAATAACTTAACATCACATATAACAATCTTATATGGTAAATTTCATTATAAGAGAATGACCTAACAACAAAGCACATGAAGAAACATTTTCATAAATATTCCTCCCATTATTCGGCCAACTAGTAGGATACCCTCAAGCCAATCAACATAATCTTCTTAAACATGCTCAAGATACTTCTTCTCAAGTTGTCTAAGTTCATTTATACAACAAAGTACAAACTCTCATCCATGGCCGAATTCCTCATGTTTGAGATCAACCATTTTCTACTTGTTTTTCCCTAATGGTCAAAGAAATCAACTCAAATCTAAGGGTAGGCTATCAAGCTAAGATTCAACTCTTACCTTGATTCCCACATGCATGGCCGAACCTCATCTTACCAAACTTAACAAGCTTTGCTTGTTTCCAAAGGGAATAAATCAAGAAATCAAGCCACATCAAGATAAATTATTAAGGTGAAGTTCAAACTCTTACCTATACTAACACATGCAAGGGCCGATTGAAGAAGATGAAAGTTCTTCCCTCTTCTTGATGGTGATTTCGGGTGGATGTTGACTAAGGGAAGAAGAAAGAAATTTTCTTTTTGTTTAAATCAATATTCATCCATTTAGCATGCTTATGACAATATAATACTTTAAAAATATAAAATGCATAGAAAGCATATTATTCTAGCATGCTTGCCGTCCACCTTATTTAATTATGGGGGATTTGACATGCAAATCCCCATGTTTTATAGACAATTCACTTAGCTCCCTTTTTAGTAATGCTCACTACATTGGTCCTTTTTGCAATTTAGACCTTTTTAACAAATTAAACACTCAAATAGCTAAAATTTTCTACGAAATTTTCACACTCACTAAAACACTCATAACAAACACAATACATAATATCATAATATCTTTTAGGCTCGGATTCGTGGTCCCGAAACCACCGTTCCGATTAGGGTCAAAATTGGTCTGTTACATAACAAATCTTTGATTTTGAAAATAGGCTCATCATGCTTGATTCTCTAGTCTCCTAAAGTTTAAATCATCACTACACAATTATCAATGACTTAATCCAAAACATATCAATAAAAATCATGAATCAAAGGAAATTTTATTCTAATAGTAAAATGAGAAAATTACTTAAGAACAAGACATAGTTCAGGGATTTGAGAATAATGCAAAAAGTTAGGAACTTTTCAAAATAAAATTCACCCTCCACACTTAAGATGTACATTGCCCTCAATGTACAAAGATATATAAGAAATCATAAGAGATAGGGAGAAGTGAAACTTCTTGAACTTTGGATGGATTCCTTGAGTTGGCAGTGGTCGTGGTGTGGTGGCCACCGACAATCTCTGCGCTAGATGAAGAAATCGGGAATCTCGTGAAGAATTAGCCAGGAAATAATAAGAATAATTCAAAATATACTAATTATATATTTAAAGAAAATAAAAATAAAAGAAAGAATGTAAAAAGTAAAATAAAATTAAAAGAGAAGATTAATGGACTGAAAAGTCCTTATTATTAGATGGTTTACAAAGTGGTGTGGTTTCTAAGGCCGTGGTGTGGTGATTCCCAAGCAGCCTTTAGAACCTAAACCAAAGAAAACAAAATAAAATAGATTAAATTAAGTAAAATAGAAATAAAGAAAAGGAAAATAAAGGAGAAGACAAAAGAAAAAGAAGAATGAAATGGACTCAAAGGTCCTTGTCCTGCCGAGTAAATGAAGTGGCCGGCATGAACTTATGTAGATCAGTCTTGCAGAGGAAGACTATGCTAGGATCCTTCCATTTCTTTGACATGGATAAGGTGTAGACCAAGAGTTTGGAGAATGAAGTAGGGTGAAAATGAAAAGGGAGGAGAGTGTAAAGGGTATGAAAGAAGGGAAATAGGTAGTAGGTGAGAAGGGGAGAGGGGTGTTTTAAATAGAAATCTCAGATCTGGTACATCCCCACGCTCGTGTACCATGGGTGTGTTGAGTCACATGACCGTATCGTATGTCCGTGTTGTGCTTCATTCGTTTCTCCCATGCCTGTGTGCAGGTCGCCACGCCCTTGTTGATAAAACAGTGTCGACCACGACTGTATCGCACGGCTATGGTGTTTAGTCGGAGCCCGTGGCTTGAAGATATTTTTCGTCCTGTTTCGTACTATCTCTGCCACATTGGTACGGAAATCTGTGGTGTCCACACGGCCACGATTGTGTGTAAGGCCGTGTGGTATGGAAATCTGCACTTTGGTTAGTTCATAGTTAGGTGCTAAAAAGGAAAAATAAAAGTAAAAATAAAAATTTAAAAATTAATGGGGTTAGTGCTCGGGTTGCCTCCCGAGAAGCACTCGTTTAAAGTCTTAAGCTAGACTTACCTCTCATTCGCATAATCATGGTGGTTTGAGGAGTTGAAAATCCTTTCTCATGCTATCAGTTTTATTATCAGTATATAGTTTGAGTCAATTAGCGATTACTTACCTTGACTGTTCCATATGGGAAGACATTAAGTACCTTAAAAGGGATTTCTTCTTTTGTATTAAGATCGGGAGGAGATATTCGAGGGTCTGTCTTATCTAACAATACTTGATCTTCGATCTTAAATTTATTTGTCCCACGGAATGGCGTTGGGTCTGCTTCGTGTATTCCTAATTTCTCCTTGAAATGTGTCTTCCACTCGTCTAGTTCATCAATCTGAAGCCGTCGTTCCTCGTGAGTTATTTCTTTGTTGTCATGAGGTATAGGATCTGGCTCAGTTGTGTAGTTCCGTTGTGCTTCCTGAAAAGAAGGTTTAACCGAATGGTCATTAATAAAATTAATTTTCTCACCTTGATTACTTGATGTCCTAGACGAGTCAAGAGCCTGAAGACTGATTGATTTGTCACCTACACTAAGTATGAGTTCTCCTGTACCAACATCAATTTTAGTTCTAGCAGTTGCTAAAAAGGGTCTTCCTAAAATTAAGGGGATACTATTGTCCTTATCCATGTCTAAAATGACAATGTCTACCGGGAATATGAATTTGTCAATTTTGACTAGTACATCTTCAATTATACCCCTAGGAATTCGAATAGTTTTATCAGCTAATTGAATGCTCACTCTAGTTTGTTTGGGTTTCCCTAGACCTAGCTGTTTAAACATTTTATAAGGCATAACATTTATGCTTGCCCCTAAATCATCTAATGCATTATCAATAGATAAACTACCAATTAAGCACGGAATTGTAAAACTCCCTGGATCTTTTAATTTCCGTGGTAGTTTATTTTGCAACATTGCTGAGCACACTGCATTTAGTTCCACATGCGACTCTTCGTCTAATTTTCGTTTGTTTGTTAGAAGCTCTTTTAAAAATTTCCTTGAATCTGGCATCTATGAAAGAGCTTCAAGAAACGGAAAGTTAATATGTAATTTCTTTAAAAGTTTAAGAAATTTACCGAATGTTTATCTGTGTTGTCTTTCTTCACCGCATTGGGATATGGTACACGAGGTTGGTACTCTTTAATTACAGGTTTTGGTTTGTCATGGCTTACCTCAACCTTACCTTCCTTGTAACACCCCAAACTCGGCCCAAAGCCCTACGGCCGAATCCGGAATGTTACTGGGAAAAAGGTTGAAAAGAGTTCTGTTTTGAAGGTGAAAAATAAGTTTTAAGTTCTAAAACAACTACTTCGTTTAAAAGGGATTTCTCGTTTAAAATTTGCTATTTTGTCGACGAACAAAAATTCCAGGTTGTATAAAGTTTAAATCGTTATTTAGGCTTGAGTTTCAAGAAAACGTTTGTTCATAAGCGATCCAAAGTTTAAACAAATCTTCATTTGTTACTATTGTTTTATAAGTATCTTAAAACCCACTTTTAATAATTAATTAACATTAAATCCGACTTTAACCATATTATCTCAAAACATTTAAAGTGGCCTTATTACAACAAAAATATCCCAAAGACAATTAAAAGTTTAAAACGTGTATAAAGACAATACAGCTTCTGCATGGCCACCTCGGATCCACTCCAGCCCGGTCCAACGAACTACTAATTACCTGCATTGTTTGAAAAACAATGTGAGTCACCAGACTCAGTGTGCAATTAAACCACACAAATCCACAAATGGGCTTGGCCCAAATCCACATAAACCACATACCACGCATAATGATGCAAAATGTTAACCCAACCCAGCCTAGTATCCAATCGCTACACACCAGCCGTATATCCATCCACCACACACCAGGGGATTACTAAATCGACCCTCCATCCACTACACACCTCTTTGGCAGTACACTGCTCAAAGTCCACTTAGTGGTCTAGCCACTGATCCACGTGATTAAATCACAAATATCCACGATGTGACTCAAGGTCATCATCAATCCACGATGAGGCTCAAGGCCAACATCAATCCACGATGAGGCTCAAAGCCACCATCAATCCACAGTGAGGCTCGAGGCCATCACTAATCCACGTACATAAATGTACACACTTCCCCTTATACAATATATCCCGAAGCCCATGCACATGCGGCATATTATAATGAGATGACAATATAACATATGAACATACCGGATATGCATATATGACATACTTGCATAGATCCACAATTATTAACCACACCCTCATTATAGGTAGTATACTAACGTGGTTACCGGATTACCCAATATGGATAATAACTCCACCACAGCCACTGTTTCACCTACCACACACAATTACATATATTTAATTTAATTTAAGACAAATAAATAAACAGTGTGTTAATTACACACCTAATAACTCGTAATACCACGCCCTCTATGTCGACACTATCACTAATCGACACTACTGCTATTTGCCTACGATCCTGCTCCGAAGCTGGCCCATACCCCAGTGGCCAATCCCGAACCGCTGAAACCGACCGCTTCTTGAATTTAGGGGTAGGGACTACGTGTCCAACCCCTTTCTCTCCTTGGCTGATACTCGAATCCATCAAACAAAGTCTTTGGTCAGAAGACCCGGGTTAAAACGTTACATCAAATCTAAACGAAACTAAATAATACTTGATGAAAGAATGCCCTTACCAAAGTCGACCAAATCCCGAAGACTATCACTTGAACTCAAAAGTTGTTGAAATCCCTACATGAATCAATGTCAGATTCGACCTAACACATATGGACAAAAGAAGTGGCCTTCGGCCGAACGTTACCTTCCTACCTTGATTGATCAAATCCCGAAAGATCCTTAATACTCCTAACGCCGGCTTCAAATAAAAGAAACACCAAGTTAAGGCCCTTATCAAGATTCGGCCACACCCAAGAACCAAGGTTAGCTTTTGGTTTCGGAAACCAAAGAAAGAAAAGAGAAAGATCTAAAAGAAATATCGAACCCTTACCACGATCACTAACCCAATTGAGAAGATTGGCAAAAGATAAACGGCGGCACCTCCCCCAAAGATCAACAATCGCAAAGAGTCACCTCACAAGGGAGAATCGGCTTTGAAGAATGACAACAATAAACTAAAAGAATAAATGAAGATGGCTAGAAGGTTCGGCTATGGTTTCACAAATGGGAAGAGTTCATTCGGCTACACCCAACAAAGAAACAAATGGGTTGCTCGGCTTTTGAGAGTGAAATGATCGGTGAAAAAGAGGATGAGAGAGTTGAGGTTTAAGAAGTTTCGGCTATGGGGAATATTGAAAGGAAGAATTCGATTTCCTTGCAAAATAAATGAGGGTTATCAAAATGAAAAAGAAAAGAGAAGAAGGGGGAGATATGGTTCGGCTTTAGAGAAGAAAATGGAGGGTAGAAAGAGGGTGGACAAAATGCACCAAACGGCCACTCCTATCTACGGCTTTTGGTTATATGAAAAGAGAGCAAAAGAAAGAGTTTTGTCAACACTTTTGACAAGAAGAATTAAAGAAGAGAAAACTCCCAAAATGCGTACACTCAAGCTACTAAACTCTCACTTTCGGCACACCCCTCTCATGACCGAAAATGCCACCTCCTAGCACCCCATATTCGGCCAACACTCACCTAGCTAACACCCCCCACGATTTTCTCCTTAATTCCCTCTACACCTCCCATTCAAATGAGTTTGAATTATTCAAACTCCACAAACAACTCTCCACCACCCACTCGAATAGCTTGACCAAGTCTTCCCTCCATCCTTCCAAAGTTTGGTTGTCGTCCAACACCTCTCTCCCTTAAGCCAAAACAAAATAAAATAAAGCTCCCCTGCTGCTAGTGTGATTTGAACCTCTTCCCCCTTGTAACTCCCTCCCTTGATGCGTCACTCCCCTTGCTCCTAGGCGTCACCTTGCCACTCCACCACTCCACTTGTTGTGTCCATAAACACCATATTAAATCCCTTAAGGCCTAGCTCCCTTAGCTCCCCCCTTAACAGCTTGAAACCAGAAATTTTCACTAAGGCACCTACCTATCCCCAAGGTTCCTGAAGCTCCCAAACACACTCAAACAAGCATACAGAGCATACAAGCGCATAGATTCGAAGTAAAATGCAAGACCCCCAAATCCCGGATGTTACAGTTCTACCCCCTTAAAGAAATTTCAGCCTCGAAATTACCTGATCAAAATAGATAAGGGTATTGCTGTCGCATCACTTCCTCCGGCTCCCACGAAGCTTCCTCTGAACCATGGTTCCGCCATAACACCTTGACTAGAGGAACTGATTTCTTCTGAAGCACCTTCACATCTCGCTCCAACATCCGAATTGGCTCTTCCTCATAAGACAAGTCTGGCCTCAACTCAACCTCTTCTACAGGCACCACGTGAGATGGATCCGATCGGTAGCGTCGTAGCATTGAGACATGAAACACATCATGTATCTGCTTCAATTCTGAAGGCAACTCTAACTGATACGCCACTTGTCCAACTCGCTTCAAAACCCGATAAGGCCCTATAAACTGGGACTCAGCTTACCCTTACGTCCAAATCTCATCACCTTCTTCCACGGTGAAACCTTCAGAAACACATGGTCACCTACTGCAAATTCTATCTCTTTCCGCTTAAGATCCACATACGACTTATGTCTGTCAGATGCCTCCTTCAACCGCGCTCGAATTACCTTAACCTTCTCCTCTGATTCTGCCACCATCTCTGGACCTAACACATGACGTTCTCCCAACTCTGTCCAACAAGTAGGAGTCCGACACTTCCGCCCATACAAGGCTTCATACGGCGCCATCCGAAAACTAGCTTGATAACTATTGTTGTAAGCAAACTCTGCTAAGGGCAAAAATTCCTCCCAAC
The DNA here is from genome assembly GCA_005393395.2 of Gossypium australe. Classification (NCBI taxonomy): domain Eukaryota; kingdom Viridiplantae; phylum Streptophyta; class Magnoliopsida; order Malvales; family Malvaceae; genus Gossypium; species Gossypium australe. The sequence goes on along the minus strand of CM016620.1, from coordinate 21,712,583 downwards.
TACCTCTGAAGTCGATAACGCATCCTCTCAACATATTTTCCAACACCTGAATCACCCTTTCGGACTGGCCATCCATCTGCGGATGGAACGCTGTGCTAAAATCCAACCTGGTGCCCAATGCCTGATGCAACGCTCCCCAAAACTGCGACGTAAATCTAGGATCCCTATCTGATATGATCGATACTGGCACCCCATGTAGTCTCACAATTTCCGCTACATACAGCTTTGCCAACCTCTGCAGAGAGTAATCAACACGAACAAGTATGAAATGAGCGGATTTTGTCAACCGATCCACGATCACCCATACCGAGTCTTTCTTAGTAGGCGTAAGAGGAAGCCCACTAACGAAATCCATCGTGATTCTCTCCCACTTCCACTATGAAATTTTCACTGGTTGCAGCAACCCTGAAGGCACCTGGTGTTCAGCTTTAACTTGCTGACACGTCAAGCACTTTCCTACAAATTTCGTAACTTCCCGCTTCAATCCAGGCCACCAAAACTGATCCCGTATCCCTATACAACTTACTCCCTCCAGGATGCATAGCATAAGGGCTACTATGCGATTCCCGAAGAAACTTCTGCCTTAACTCCACATCCTCTGGCATACAAGCCCTACCACGGAAACACAACACTCCGTCGCCATTCACACTGTAATCCTCTAATCCCCCATTCTGTACATGCAGAAGTCTAGCACTCAAAACATCATCCACCCACTGTTTCTCTTTTACCTGACTTAACCATGTCGGCTTCACCTGCAGCTCCGCTAACAAACTCCCATCATCATAAAGACTAAGATGAGCGAACATCGCTCTCAAATCCGACACTACCTTGCGGCTTAGCGCATCTGCCACCACATTCGCTTTCCCCAGGTGATATTCAATCGAGCAGTCGTAATCCTTCAACAGCTCCACCCACCTTCGCTGTCTCAAATTCAGCTCCTTCTGAGTCAGCAGATATTTTAAACTCTTGTGGTCTGTGAAGATTACGGACTTCTCTCCATACAAATAATGCCTCCACACCTTCAAAGCGAAAACCACTGCACCTAACTCCAACTCATGCGTCGGATAGTTAACTTCATGTGGTCTTAGCTGCCGAGACGCATAGGCAACAACTTTCCCTTCCTGCATCAGTACACAACCTAACCCCGTATGAGAAGCATCACAATACACCACAAAATCTTTCCCCGCTTCAGGCTGAATTAAAATCGGAGCCTCAGTCAAAACCCTTTTCAGCTTCTCAAAACTCTCCTGTTGCTTGTCCGTCCACACAAAAGGTACCTCCTTTCTCAGCAACTTAGTCAAAGGTGCCGCTATCGAAGAAAACCCCTCGACAGATCTTCTGTAATAACCGGCTAACCCCAAGAAACTGCGAATCTCTGCCACCGACTTAGGTGGTTTCCAATCCAGCACTGCCTCGATCTTCCAAGGATCCACTCTTATCCCTTCTGCAGATACTACATAACCCAGAAAAGCAACTTCTCTTAACCAAAATTTGGCATACAACTTCTTCTCCCTTGAAATCCGCAGCACCACCCGAAGATGCGCGTCATGCTCCTCCTCAGACTTGGAATATACCAAAATGTTGTCTATGAATACCACGACGAACTGGTCCAAGTAGGGTTGGAAAACCCGGTTTATCATATCCATGAACGCAGCTGGTGCGTTCGTCAACCCGAACGGCGTTACCAGGAATTCGTAGTGCCTGTATCGAGTCCGAAAAATCGTCTTGTAAATATCTGCTTCCTTCACCTTAAGCTGATGATACCCCGACCTCAAATCTATCTTTGAAAACACCGCAGCCCCTTTAAGCTGATCAAACAAGTCGTCTATCCTCGGCAGCGGGTACTTGTCCTTGATCGTCAATTTATTCAACTGGCGGTAATCTATGCACATACGCATAAATCCGTCCTTCTTCTTTACGAACAACACTGGTGCCCCCCACAGAGACACACTAGGTCGAATGAAACCGCGATCTAGCAACTCTTGGATCTGGGCTTTAAGCTCAACCAACTCCTCCGGAGCCATCCTGTAAGGAGCGATGGACACCGGCACTGTACCTGGCAGCAGGTTGATTCCAAATTCCACCTCACGATCCGGAGGCAACCCTGGAAGTTCTTCCGAAAAGACATCCACAAACTCCTTCACTATTCTAACCTCCCCCACAGCCACTTCCTTTGCACCCAAAGCACTAACAACCATTAAGAAAGCCAAGCACCCCTTCTTCACCATCTTCTCCGCCTTAAGAGCAGACACTACATTAGACAGGTAATCCCTCCTCTCACCTATCACCAAAACCTCATTGTTCTCAGGAGTCTTCAACGACATGCGCTTAGCAGCACAGTCCAAATTCGCATGATACCTCACTAACCAGTCCATGCCTAAGATCAAGTCAAATTCTCCAAACGGCAGCTCCACCAAGTTAGCTGGAAACACTGACCCCTGAACTTCTAAAGGCACCTCTCTAAAAAGTTTATCTACCACTATTGATTGCCCTAAAGGACTAAGTACAGACATCTTCCTAGAGGCAATTTCAGAATTCACATTCAAGGTTCCAGACACCATACTAGCAATATAGGAGTGAGTCGACCCAACATCAATTAAAGCAGTAAAGGGTAACCCAAAAATGAGAAACGTACCCGTGATAACATCTGGTGCATCCCCCTCCTCACGACGTCTGGCTGCGTAAACCAACCCAGGCTGTCTTGCATCTGAGCTTCCAGCACCTCTGCCCAGTGCCCCACGACCTCAGCCAAAACCATTCCCTCCTCGGTTCAGACCACGACCTCTCGACACCTATTGACCACCCCTTCCTGGCTGCACATACCCCTGACCTACTGTCTGAGTCCTAGTCATGTCCTGAGGACAGTTCTTTACCAAATGATCCTTTGACCCACATTTGTAGCACTCTTTATTCCTTCTTCAGCACTCTCCCACATGAGACCTTCCACACTGAGTACACGAACGAAACTGATTCCCAGCAGCTGGCATAGAAACGCGAGCAGGACCCTCAACCCTAGGCTTTTTTTGAAAACCCCCAGATGAAGCTGACGGTCCAAAACTCCTTTTATTTCTACCTCTGTCCTTATCTCTATTCTGCCTCTAAGTTCGCTTAACCTCCTCGGCTATCCGAGCTTTTTCTACCAAGGTAGCAAAGTCCCTTTCCCACTGAGGAGCTATCAACACCGGCAGCTCAACTCGCAGCCCATCCTCAAATCTCACACAGCGCCCGTAGTCAGTTGCAAACATCCCTCTGGCGTACCGGCTCAGTCGCAAGAATTCTGCCTCATATTCTGCTATTGACTTACCCCCTTGCACTAGGTTCAAGAACGCCTTCCTCTGTGCATCAACATAACTAGCCCCGACGTACTTTCCTTCAAACTTGAACTTAAAGAAACTCCAATCCACTCGGTCTGCCGGAGTACCCTCTCTGATAGTGAGCCACCACTGGCAGGCCTCATCCCGAAGTAAAGAAATAGCACCCTTCAGCTTTTCCTCAGCAGTGCAGTCCAAATCATCCATGATTCTCTGAACTACCTCTAACCAGTACTCTGCCACGTTCGGAGCTACTCCCGAGACACCTCTAAATATCTCGGCTCCATTCGCTCGGAGTCACTCAGACACGGACTTCCGGGCCCCAGTACCCATATTCGCTCCCGCAACTCTTTCCAAAACCCGCAGCATAGCCTGAGACACTACGTCGTCTCCATCCGTCTGATCTTGAAACTCAGCTTCTACAGCCGGCGGGGGCGCCTTGTTCCCCGAACCGTGACCAGACCTAACTGGCTCCGACACAGCCATTCTACCTCTACCATGCCCACGCGCATTACGACCACGTCCCCTAGAACTCATGTCTATCGTCGCGTTTTAATCTGATTTAAGAAATTTTATGCATTAGCTTTCTTTCCACTTGTTGATTAAAGAGGTAGTTTTATGGCATAGAATTTCAAGTTATTCTTCCATAGAGCACATACATCCTAAAGGTTATGGTCTCTAAAGAGAATATCCACAATTCTAATATCCACAACATCATCCATAACAATGCATCACATATATCCACTTTCATTCAATTCATTCAACAGTCAGAAGACTTACCTGGCGGACCTGGGCCGGAAGATTCGAGTGCCATGCCTTCACAAATCCTTTCCACGAAAAATTTCCTTTAACTAACTTTAAATACCAAAATCTTTGAAAATGTTATGGGCCTCAAACCCAAAGGCCGAGTTTAAAATCTGAGCTCTGATACCAAATTGTAACACCCCAAACTCGGCCCAAAACCCTACGGCCGAATCTGGAATGTTACTGGGAAAAAGGTTGAAAAGAGTTCTGTTTTGAAGGTGAAAAATAAGTTTTAAGTTCTAAAACAACTACTTAGTTTAAAAGGGATTTCTCGTTTAAAATTTGCTATTTTGTCGACGAACAAAAATTCCAGGTTGTATAAAGTTTAAATCGTTATTTAGGCTTGAGTTTCAAGAAAACGTTTGTTCATAAGCGATCCAAAGTTTAAACAAATTTCATTTATTACTCTTGTTTTATAAGTATCTTAAAACCCACTTTTAATAATTAATTAACATTAAATCTGACTTTAACCATATTATCTCAAAACATTTAAAACGGCCTTATTACAACAAAAATATCCCAAAGACAATTAAAAGTTTAAAACGTGTATAAAGACAATACAGCTTCTGCATGGCCACCTCGGATCCACTCCAGCCCGGTCCAACGAACTACGAATTACTTGCATTGTTTGAAAAACAATGTGAGTCACCAGACTCAGTGTGCAATTAAACCACACAAATCCACAAATGGGCTTGGCCCAAATCCACATAAACCACATACCACGCATAATGATGCAAAATGTTAAAGCAACCTAGCCTAGTATCCAACTGCTACACACCACCTGTATATCCATCCACCACACACCAGGGGATTACTAAATCGACCCTCCATCCACTACACACCTCTTTGGCAGTATACTGCTCAAAGTCCACTTAGTGGTCTAGCCACTGATCCACGTGATTAAATCACAAATATCCACGATGTGACTCAAGGTCATCATCAATCCACGATGAGGCTCAAGGCCAACATCAATCCACGATGAGGCTCAAAGCCACCATCAATCCATAGTGAGGCTCGAGGCCATCACTAATCCACGTACATAAATGTACACACTTCCCCTTATACAATATATCCCGAAGCCCATGCACATGCGGCATATTATAATGAGATGACAATATAACATATGAACATACCGGATATGCATATATGACATACTTGCATAGATCCACAATTATTAACCACACCCTCATTATAGGTAGTATATTAACGTGGTTACCGGATTACCCAATATGGATAATAAATCCACCACAGCCACTGTTTCGGCTACTACACACAATTACATATATTTAATTTAAGACAAATAAATAAACAGTGTGTTAATTACACACCTGATAACTCGTAATACCACGTCCTCTATGTCGACACTATCGCTAATTGATACTACCGCTATTTACCTACGATCCTACTCTGAAGCTGGCCCACACCCCGGTGGCCAATCCCGAACCGCTGAAACTGACCACTTCTTAAATTTAGGGGTAGGGACTACGTGTCCAACCCCTTTCTCTCCTTGGCTGATACTCGAATCCATCAAACAAAATCTTTGGTCAGAAGACCCGAGTTAAAACATTACATCAAATCTAAACGAAACTAAATAATACTTGATGAAAGAATGCCCTTACCAAAGTCGACCAAATCCCGAAGACTATCACTTGAACTCAAAAGTTGTCGAAATCCCTACATGAATCAATGTCAGATTCGACCTAACACATATGGACAAAAGAAGTGGCCTTCGGCTGAACGTTACCTTCCTACCTTGATTGATCAAATCCCGAACGATCCTTAATACTCCTAACGCCGGCTTCAAACAAAAAAAACACCAAGTTAAGGCCCTTATCAAGATTCGGCCACACCTAAGAACCAAGGTTAGCTTTTGGTTTCGGCAACCAAAGAAAGAAAAGAGAAAGATCTAAAAGAAATATCGAACCCTTACCACGATCACTAACCCGATTGAGAAGATTGGCAAAAGATAAACGGCGGCACCTCTCCCAAAGATCAACAATCGCAAAGAGTCACCACACAAGGGAGAATCTGCTTTGAAGAATGACAACAATAAAGGAAAAAGAATAAATAAAGATGGCTAGAAGGTTCGGCTATGGTTTCACAAATGGGAAGAGTTCATTCGGCTACACCCAACAAAGAAACAAATGGGTTGCTCGGCTTTTGAGAGTGAAATGATCGGTGAAAAAGAGGATGAGAGAGTTGAGGTTTAAGAAGTTTCAGCTATGGGGAATATTGAAGGGAAGAATTCGGTTTCCTTGCAAAAGAAATTAGGGTTATCAAAATGAAAAAGAAAAGAGAAGAATGGGGAGATATGGTTCGGCTTTAGAGAAGAAATGGAAGGTAGGAAGAGGGTGGACAAAACGCACCAAATGGCCACTCCTATCTTCGGCTTTTGGTTATATGAAAAGAGAGCAAAAGAAAGAGTTTTAACAACACTTTCGACAAGAAGAATGAAAGAGGAGAAAACTCCCAAAATGCACACACTCAAGCTACTAAACTCTCACTTTCGGCACACCCCTCTCATGACCGAAAATGCCACCTCCTAGCACCCCATATTCAACCAACACTCACCTAGCCAACACCCCCCCCACGATTTTCTCCTTAATTCCCTCTACACCTCCCATTCAAATGAGTTTGAATTATTCAAACTCCACAAACAACTCTCCACCACCCACTCGAATAGCTTAACCAAGTCTTCCCTCCATGCTTCCAAAGTTTGGTTTTCGTCCAACACCTCTCTCCCTTGAGCCAAAACAAAATAAAATAGAGCTCCCCTGCTGCTAGTGTGATTCGAACCTCTTCCCCCTTGTAACTCCCTCCCTTGATGCGTCACTCCCCTTGCTCCTAGGCGTTACCTTACCACTCCACCACTCCACTTGTTGTGTCAATAAACACCACATTTAATCCCTTAAGGCCTAGCTCCCTTAGCTCCCCCCTTAACAGCTTGAAACCAGAAATTTTCACTAAGGCACCTACCTATCCCCAAGGTTCCCGAAGCTCCCAAACACACTCAAACAAGCATACAGAGCATACTAGCACATAGATGCGAAGTAAAATACAAGACCCCCAAATCCCAGATGTTACATTCCTCTACCACATTCTCTTGCCTTAATTTGGGCTCATCTAACCCTTCACTAACATGAGCTGTTATGGCTTGAAGTTGCTCCTTCGGGTTCGTTTCAGTGTTGCTTGGCAAGCTGCCTTGTGGTCATTCAGAGATCAGCTTAGCAAGTTGCCCTAATTGGTTCTCCATCCCTTGAATCGATGCTTGTTGATTTTTAAGTTTTGTTTCAGTGTTTTGGAAAAGTTTTTCTGACACCGCTATGAATTTTGTCAGCATCTTCTCAAGGTTCGACTTCTTTTCCTGTGGGTAGGGCTGCTGTTGGAAGTTTGGAGGGGGTTGTTGTCTCTGATTTCCTTGACCACCCCATGAGAAATTGGGGTAGTTCCTCGAACCTGGATTATAAGTATTACTATAAGGGTTATTATGAGGTTTAAAATTGTTACCCGTATAGTGAACTTGCTCGTTTTTAGCGCTCGGGTTGTAAGGTGGATATTCTGTATTGCTCATCCCTCCTCCATTCATATCACACTGCATAATTGGATGTACCTGCAAAGAACCACATAAACCATCAATCTTTTTATTTAACATCTCTACCTGATTTGATAGCATGGTTACTGCGTCGAGGTTGAAAACACTGGCGGCTTTTGTTGGCCTTGTCCTCATGACTTGCCACTAATAGTTATTCAGTGACATCTCTTCAATGAATTCGTAGGCAGCCTCAGGTGTTTTGTTATTCAAGGTTCCACCGGCGGCTGAATCAATCAACTGCCTGGTTGAGGGGTTCACACCGTTGTAAAAAGTTTGAACCTGTAGCCACAAGGGTAATCCATAGTGTGGGCACCTTCTCAATAGATCTTTGTATCTCTCCCATGCATCGTAAAGTGTTTCTAAATCCATCTGCACAAAAGAAGAGATATCATTTCTCAACTTAGCCGTTTTAGCCAGCAGAAAATATTTCAATAAAAATTTTTCGGTCATTTGTTCCCATGTAGTGATTGATCCTCGTGGAATAGAATTCAACCACTATTTAGCTTTATTTCTCAAAGAAAAGGGAAATAACCGAAGACAGGTGGCATCATCAGAAACGCCATTTATTTTGAAAGTATCGCAAAATCCTAAGAAATTCGCCAAGTGATTATTTGGATCTTCATCCAGCAAACTATCAAACTGAACAAATTGTTGTATCATCTGAATTGTGTTAGGTTTCAGTTTAAAATTATTTGCAGCAATAGCAGGTCTAACAATACTTGACTCAGTTCCTGTTAAATTTGGTTTAGCATAATCATACATAGTTCGAGGAGCTTGATTTTCAGCCACCTTTGGAGGTAGCAGATTATTCTCAGCTATCTCTTCAGTAGTATTAATTTCGTTTTCTTGCTCTTCTTGTATGTACTATAGGCTTCTCCTTATTTCTCTTTGATTTCTACGAACTGTGCTTTCAATTTCACTATCGTAAAGTAGCGGTCCTGACGGGTTTCTTCTAGTCATAAACTAGAATACCTGCCAGAGGCAAAGAAGAAAATTTAGAAAAGTAAAAATAAAATTTAATTGCAAAAATAAAATATGGCTAAAATAATAAAAATTGAACGTTCTTAATATTTCAGTTCCCCGGCAACGGCGCCAAAAACTTGATCGTGTCAGAAAGTCTTAAAATTTATATAACGAATGATCGAGCCTAGAAACTAACTGTGACAACGACTTGAGGCAAGTGCACCTATCGAACAGTAGTATAGTTTAGTGGCAAGACCGGAATGTCGAACCCAAGGGAACCAAAAGTACTAATACTGACTTTCTCTTTATTATTTAGCCTAAGAATTAAGGGAATTGTTATATAATCTAAAATTAACTAGCTACTAAGCTGAAGATGCTAAGACACAGAGAAGGAATTGGGGAAATACTTTTGGGGAAAAAACCAATTGATTAAGACAATACTCGAGGAAGAATCCACATAGACTTCACTTGTTATCTAACTCTAAACCAGACAGTTTATTCACTTGACTTGATCCGTAGGATTCCCTAATTTATATTAATACCTCTCTCGAGGCTACTAATGTCTAACCCTAGGTTGATTAATTGAAATATCTTTCTAATTAAAACCCCTAAATTGCATTAACTCGATCTATGGACTCCCATATTAGGTTTGACCCTAATCCGACAGATTTTCGTCATCTTATCTCTAGGGTTCTGATCAACTCCGCTTAACTATGATAGATCTACTCTTAAACAGGGAATATTCCTCCACTGCCTAAGGGCAACAATACTTGAACCAATATCCTGAAATATTAAAACAAGAATTAAGAACACATAGTTAAGAACAAATCAAGTATTTATCATATAGTTCAGAAAACAATAACAAGATCCGTCTTAGGTTTCATCCCCTTCAGGTATTTGAGGGGTTTAGTTCATAATTATAAAAGAATACATCTCAGAAGAAAATATAAAACAAAACATAAGAAAAACCCTAAAACCCCCTGAAGGGAATTTCAGGGAAGATCTTTCGTCTTGAGTATTATTCCGGCTTCTTGAGATGAATCAACTGGCTTTCTTAGAGTAAATCCCACAATTCAGCTTTTCTGGCTTGGCTCCTCTGCCTACCTGAACCCCCTTGAAGGTTGGCCTCTAGGGTGTTTATATAGGCTTTTGGAATGTCTTTCTTTGCCTCTAAGTACCCTATTCCGAATAGAGTTAAAACAGGTCACATCAGGGACATGCCCGTGTGGCACGGCCGCGTGAATCGAATCCAAGCCGTGGTCGGGTCTGCTAAAAAGGCATGGCCGTGGGGCATGGGCCCAGGCCATGTGCATTTCGTACTTTGGCCCATTCTCTTCGTTTTTGGCCTGTTTCTCATTATTTTCATCCTCTGGTGCTCCCCTAAGTATGAAACATGAAATTAAAGGATTAGGAGCACCAAATTCCACAATTCGGGGGATAAATCAACCAAAAGTATGCTAAATGTGGAATTAAAATTTGAACACATTACGGTTTATCAATGGTCTTATACGGGATCTTAATTCGGTGCCGAGGCCATGTCCCAGACATGGTCTTACACAGGACCTTATCCATCTCACGTCACAATGATAATATTCTCACATTTATTATAATCCAACCGGGACTTCAACATCTCAACTTTTATCATCTTTCTCATTCAACACCATTACACAATTTCATAGAATATCATGTATCATTACAATATCAAAACATACTAGCATAAATGTTGAATTTATCATATACAAACTTACCTCGATTACAAAATAGGCTAGATTGTCAATCTAGTCCAATACTTTGTTCTTTCCCCGGTCGAGGTTAAATCTTGGTTCTTCTTGATCTATAACAGCAAATTAGCTCATTTAATTATCACATTAATAAATGCATTTCAATAATCATGCTTTGGAAAAATTACTATTTTCCCCTTAGACTGTTCCAAAATCACCATTTTACCCCTAGGCTTGGAAATAAATTCTAATCAAATTTCTCTCTTTAACGAGCCTAGGTGAACATTTATTTCTCTTATGGTTACCATGAAAACTAAACATTTCACACATTTGCTACAAATTTTACAACCTTTACAAAAAGGTCCTTTTATGTGTTTTCATGGTAACACCTTTCACAAAAGTTGTTCATCTAACAACTAAGATCCATTTTCTTCCATAAAAATGCAGCAAAAAACTTAAAAGCTTTCATGGAAAAATTATAAACTTTTCACCATTTAACAAAATAGTCTCCCCTTTAGAAAGCTTAAGCTTTAGAGGTTCCAAAAGTACAATTTTTATCAAAAAATGATCACTAGAACACTTACTTGTAAAGAGAAGAGTGTGCTGAAATTTTTGAAGCTTTCAAGCCCCTATTTGCTACTAATTTTCAGTGGAGGAATGAAGAAGAAGAGATGATATATTTTCTTTCTTTATTTTAATATAAAATCTCAATTTAGTCTACCTAATCCACCTACTTGACCAAATTTTGACCTCTATCGTCCCATACGGCCGGCCAACCTTCATTTAAGGGGCTAATTTCCCTTTAAAGGCCTCTAATTAATATTCCATAGCTATTTGGCACCCTTAACTTATAAATTAGAACTTTCATACTTTATGCGATTTAGTCCTTTTTCGCGGTTAAGCGTAAAATCGCTAAAATTAAAGCATCAAAATTTTTATGTACTTATATAATCATGCTCTAACTCATAAAATAACATAAAAGTAATTTTCTCCAATCTCAAATTAGTGATTCTGAAACCACTGTTTCGACTAGCCCCTACATCGGGCTGTTACAGATCGAATGGCTAACATTGACTTGCCAAGTTTAATATGAAACACCGAGTGTATGCCAATCTTTCTTGTAAACTTTTGATGTCATGGAGATTGTGTGGCTCTAGCATTTTCATGATTGCCTCTATCTTTGACTGGTCTATCTCAATACCATAGTGTCACACAATAAACCCCCAAAAACTTGTTAGAGGATTCATCAAATGCGCACTTCAAAGGATTCATCTTTAGTCGATTTCTACGTAGTTGCTCAAACACTTAACAGAGATTTGCCAGATGATCAACTCATTTCTTGGACTTCACAACCAAGTCATCCACATAACATTCAAAATTCTTGTGCAACATATCATTAAAAATCTTCTGCATTACTTTCTGATATGTAGCATGAACATTCTTTAACCTAAAAAGCATAACTTTGTAACAGTATATTCCTTTTAGAGTTAAAAATGTGGTAAGTTCTTCATCTCTAGGAGCCATACGAATTTGGTTGTAAACCAATGATCTGTCCATGAAAGGCTAAGTTTTGTGGCCGATTGTAGCATCTACCATTAACACTATCAAAAGGAGAGTAAAATCATCCTTCAGAAAAGCATTGTTCAAATCTCTGAAAACCACGCAAATTCGTATTTGGCCATTCTTCTTTCTTTCTTAGACAATGTTGGAGATCCAAGTAAGGTGTTTGACTTCTCTGATAAAGCCAGTTTTAATGAGTTTATTCACTTCAACTTCAATTTTAGGAATCAAGTTAGGATAATATATTCGCTAAATCTTGTTTGATCGAATGAACACTTTTCTTGATGGCTAGATGATGGAAAACACTTTTAGATCAAGTCATTGCATCTCTTTTTAAGTCCATGTAAACATATCTTGATATTCTTTTACGAGATTGAGATAACCATATTCTTTTTCTAAAGATAAGTATGCATTGATGAAGAGTGGGTATGGGCCTTCACTATACTGATGTTAACTTGTTTCAACTCATTGATGGTGGCATGATTTCCTTCTTCAAATGAAAAAGGAGTTTCTTGGGCTTCTTCCTCTTGGGACTCTTCATCAATATCTTTCATGGATAAATGATGAGATGTAAAGACTTCCATATATTACACTCTTCCTTCATGGATGTATTAGTTGTGACTTCTATGTGTTGTTTGGCTTTTAAGACTTCACCACTAGTTATTTTCAATTCGGAGCACCATTTCATCTGCAAAGAAATTTTTCTATGTAAGTCCTTTGGTTCTTTTAGAATTTGAGCCTTTATTTTTTTAATGCAGCTCGTCTTTTTAGAACTTGAACTCCCATGTCTTAAATGAATGGAGTATGGCTTGGTAAGGTTAGCTCAATACTTTCTCCTTTGTTTCACTCAAAACTAACTTTCGAGGAGATTAAAGGCTTAGGCAATTGAAAATTTAACGCCTTATTGCAAATTCTCCCAAAAAATCAAATATTGAAGATCTTAGAAGCGTTGTAGACACTTTTTTCTTCTCCGGAACTTCTTGCACAGTTATGTTTCTGAGATTTCTCTACTATTTTTCAACTTCAATGGAGTAAATCCAAGTCCTATTATAGAGGTCCCTGTACAGTCTGGTTTTTTTTTTTTTGTCATACTTGAAAAATCTTGACAAACTATGTTGAGACCCTTTACTTGGCTAATCCATCTCATGTGTCAATTTTCACCACCTCTTGTTTCTTATAATCAGCACTGGCGATGAGTTTATATACATTAGGATCAAAACCTTTGTCTGGATTAGAGGGAAGGCTTCCATGCTCACTAAGAGATCTGATAGGCCTAACATATCCTTTTAGTGGAGATTTAATGACTTTTGATTCTTCCATGTTACTGTGGGGGAAGAGTCAAAGTCTTCTAGCCTTGGGTTATTTCATCGTTTGCGCTAAAAGTGAGAGCTATGGCCTTTCCATTATATTTGGTGTCTTTAACTAAGCTATTCATTGTTTCATCCACAAATGAACTTTCCAAAAAAACTTAACATCAACTGTAACACCCCTAACCCGTATCTGTCGCCGAATTAGGGTTAAAGGGCATTACTACACATAATACAAAACATATCAAATGTTTACGACTCAAACAGACATAATCGAATACATAAAGTGTAATGTAACTTCATAATCTACTTAGCATTTTAAAGAAAGAAAAATACATATTATAACCATTTAGCTGAATTCACATAGAAGCATGTTTCATTAAATAACCTTACCACTGTTTATTAGGTCACCTAATATGCAATGACTGAATATGCACGTATCCATTATTAATAAACCTAAACAAAATAATTAACCTCAAAGCTAAATATGCGTGTATATATATATATATATATATATATATACATATATAGACATGATAAATCTTGTGCAATTGAATTTAACATTTATCAACCATAGCCCCTTTAAAAGAAATTTCAAACATATCAATTCCCAAATGCAATATCTTTCGGTTCAAAATGCATAATAAGTTCAACCTTTGATTAGCCATCTACTAAACCAAAAATGCATGATATTGTATACACGAATGCCATAAAAAAATACCAACTTATGCATACATGCATTACCGGTTGTATCTTTATAGAAACCAATCCTCATAGCCAATTACTATCAAGACCATATTACCATAATTTGACAATTTCATTACCAAACCACTTAAATCGAATTTGATACACATACACCAATGCCATTCATAACCGAATATGTTATACGCATTATAACATTTTCTCTTTGATGTAAATCTGAATATATATATATCTTACTTTAATAACTCTTTTTCCTGAATTAGTAAATCAAACATATTCACATATATTCACAAATATTAACTACCCAATTGTAATCAACTACCGTACCTTGCAAAATCAATCTTGATCGATGGCAAACTTGACATTTAGGTCAACCTTATGAATATCTATACTAAACTAAAACGTATTTCTCACCTTATTGATATAATGAGTAAATGACTAATTAAATGAATGACATGAATGTCATGATAGTTAACTAAACATCCATCTATGCAACTCATATTACCGAATATACAGCCATAAAGAACATGCATCAAAGCCACATTCATTTAAGATCAGAGTATCATAACTTAGCCATTTTCGTATGGCTTTACTTATAAACAAGACAAAATTCATGGGTTTAAAGACTTAGTCTAACCTATACATGCCTTTGATTCAAAAACTAAGATTATAAATACCAAATAGGATGATAGTGTGGATGACTTCGCTGATGATCCCCTAAGCTCGTAGCTTGATTGAAATCTATAAAACAAAGTAACAAACACACGGAGTAAGCTACTTAGCTTAGTAAGCCTTAAGCAATTAAAACAATATAATCAACTATTCACTATTATACTCTACTCTTATATAATCTTAATTTAAACACATAGTACACATTAATCATCGAAGCCATATATCACTCATTTAATAGGTACTAGGTTCAACTAAATCCCATGCATTCGAATATACACATAATTATAGGGTTAATTCCACATGACCGATTATCTATCCATAAAATTTCCATATAGCCGAATATACTTATGTATCCATACTCATATAATCATTCAATACTCAAATGTTGGTCAATGAACAACATCTAATCAATATCAAATTTCCACATGTCCAAGATATCAAATGCATAACACATTATCTATAATTTACTCAATCGCTAACATCACATATAAACACATACTCAAGTCAATACATACCTTGCGGCCAAATCATTTAATTCCCTTGAATAAGCTTTAGCTTGTTCATTTATCACCATAACTCCACCATTTTGTAAGCTTACGCTCGTATTATAAATCACGAGCATTAAGCCTGCTAGGCATCTAAGCCTGAAATACACACCGGCATTAAGCCTGCTAGATCTAAGGTCTAAAGTTTAAACACCGGCATTTAGCCTGCTAGGCAATAAGCCCGATATAATTCACCGGCACAAGGCCTGCTAGGCTTGAAGCCCGAATAACGGTATTATTACCATCTCATTCACATTACATGCTTCCCAAAATTACATAAATCACACATTATTCATATCACTTAAACATATCATTTCAATCAAAATTTAACAACATTTCATTACAAAATCACTATCCACATTCGGCTTTAACAAATTCTATAACTATAATTTCATAATTCAGCATATAATCAAGGTTATAAATGATATTAACGATATTAGATTGCTTATAGACTTACCTCGGGTATCGTCGGACGACAAGAACCGGCTATTCGATAACTTTCGCCTTTCCCCGATCCAAGTCCGTTTTTCTTTGTTCTTGATCTAAACATATTCAAATTAAGCTCATTCAAGCACATTTCATCTCAATTTAGTCCCAAAACACATAAATAGGCAATTTACCATTTTACCCCTAACATTTACAACTTTTACAATTTAGTCCCTATTTCACAAAACACAAAATACACATAATTTGAATTCAATCCCTAAGGGCTGAATCTTCCCCATGGTCCTATAAGTCCCTACATTTCCCTAATTTTTCATTTTAACTCCTCAAAGATTTATTTTCTCAATTTAGCCCTGTTTAGCCAAAATCATCAAAAATTCAAGAACAAAATATGTTCATCAATTATATATCTATCCTTTAACGCCATAAAACATCATGAAACTCAACATAACATCCATGGCATTTTACACAAACATCATCAATTCATGAAATTAAGACATGGGTTTTGAAGTTCTCGAAGCAACGATTACAGAAACGTAAAAATTATCAAAAATCGACCAAAACATACCTTGAATTTGAACCCAACAATGGCCGAACCTTAGGTAGCTTTTCTTCTTTTATTTTCCTTTTATTTTCGGCAAAGATGAACATGAAATGACTTTATTTTATGTTTGTTTTACTAATATTAACATAATTTATTAAATACCATTTTTAACCTTAATTAAAACATTAAAAACTTACATATAATAAGGCCATTATTGTCCACTACCGTCCACTACCCTTTAATTTGGGTAAATTGCATTTTAAATGCTCCCATTTAGAAAAACAACCTTAACTTAGTCCTTACACTTTAAACTATCAAGCTTATAATTAACGCGATTAAGCCCTTTTTATTTAATTAAGCATGCAAATAGTAAAATTTCTCTACGAAACTTTCACACATTTTAATTCATATAAAATAAACACAGAAAATAATATTTAAATATTTTTCAGACTCGAATTCGTGGTCTCGAAACCACTGTTCCGATTAGGGTCAAATTCGGACTGTTACAACTCTTCCCCCTTAGGGATTTCGTCCCCGAAAATCTTACCGTTAAATAAAGTCGGATATTGTTGCCTCATTGAATCCTCAGGCTACTACGTAGCCTCTTCTATTCCATGTAGATTCCATAGTATTTTTACTAACGGAATTTTCTTGTTTCTCAACTCTTTCACTTCACGAGCTAAGATACGGATCGATTCTTCCTCATACGTCATATCGGATAGGATTTCAATCTCAGACGGGGCGATCACATGTGACGGATCTGATCTATATCTATGAAGCATCGAAACATGAAATACGTTGTATATCCTTTCTAGTTCAGAGGGAAACTTCAATCTATAAGTGATAGGCCCAACACGTTCGGTGATCTCATACGGTCCGATGAACCTCGAACTTAATTTGCCTTTTCGACCAAATCGAAGAACTTTCTTCCACGGAGAAACTTTCAAAAATACCCGATCTCTAACCTGAAACTCAATGTCCTTGCGTTTCAAATTCACATATGAATTTTGGCAATCTGATGCAACTTTCAAACTATCTTGGATCACTGCAACCTTCTGTTCAGTCTCTTTAATCAAATCAACCCCGTGTATCTTATTTTCACTGAGCCCGGTCTAGTACAATGGTGTACGACACTTGCGGCCGTACAAAGCTTCGTAAGGTGCCATTTTGATACTAGATTGAAAGCTATTATTGTAAGCAAATTCAATCAAAGGTAAGTATCATTCCTACGTACCTTCAAACTCGAGGACGCAACATCTCAACATGTCCTCAAGTATCTGAATGGTTCGTTGAGACTGACCATCTGTCTGCGGATGAAAAGCTGTGCTAAAGTGTAGTTTGGTACCTAAAGCATCTTGCAATTTCTTCCAAAACTGCAATGTGAATCTCGGGTCTCTATTAGAAACAATAGAAATCGGCACACCATGTAATCTCACAATTTGAGATACATACAACTCAGCAAGCTTATCGAGCGAATAGTCCGTACGAACTGGAACAAAGTGAGCTGATTTGGTTAGTCTATCCACTATAACCCAGACTGCATCTTTCTTGCTCGGTGTCGTAGGCAAACTGGATACAAAATCCATAGTAATTCTATCCCATTTCCATTCAGGTATCGTGATCGGCTGAAGTAACCCAGAAGGCACCTGATGTTCAGCTTTTACTTGCTGACAAACTAAGCACTTCGAGATAAATTCAGATATATCTCGTTTCATACCAGGCCACCAATAGAATTGTTTCAAATCATTATACATTTTCGTGCTACCCAGATGTACAGACAACCGACTATTATGAGCCTCATTCAATATCAGCTGAATCAGATCCACATTCCTCGGAACACATATTCGGCCTTTGAAGTTCAAACAGTCATTTTCATCAATTCAAAACTCTGACTCTGAATTACTTTCACACTGAACTCGTCTTCCCATCGAATCTTTGTCAACTTTTTGAGCATCACAAATTATACAACGGTCTTGCTTTTAATTTGGCTACAATTGATCTGTCATCAGACATAATCATATGTGCGTTCAACGCACGAAGAGCAAATAATGATTTTCGACTTAGGGCATCTGCAACAACATTAGCTTTCCCCGGATGATAGTCAATCACTAATTCATAATCTTTCAACAGCTCTAACCATCTGCGTTGTCTCAAGTTCAAATCTTTCTGAGTCATCAAATACTTTAAACTTTTGTGATCCGAATAGACATGACATTTCTCACCAAATAGATAATGACGCCAAATCTTTAACGCGAATACAATGGCTGCTAACTCCAAATCATGTGTCGGATAATTTCTTTCATGAGGCTTCAACTGTCTCGGAGCATAGGCTACTACTTTGCCTTCCTGCATTAAAACGCAACCCAAACCATTCAAAGATGCATCACTATAAATAACAAATTCTTTACCCGATTCAGGTTGAACTAACACTGGAGCCTCGGTCAAAAGAGCTTTCAACTGATCGAAACTTTTCTGACATGTTTCTGTCCATTTGAACTTGACATCTTTCTGTAATAGCTTTGTCAAAGGTGTGGCTATCATAGAAAAACCTTTCATGAATCGTCTGTAATAACCGGCAAGTCCCAGAAAACTTCAAATTTCAGAAACATTTCTTAGTGGTTTCCAATCAAGTATAGCTGATATTTTATTCGAATCAACCCGTATGTCTAACGCCGAAACGTGACCCAAAAAACTAACCTCATTCAGCCAAAATTCACACTTACTAAACTTTGCGTACAACTGTTTATCTCGCAAAGTTTGTAGCACCAGTCTTAGATGCTCAGCATGCTCGGTTTCATCTCTGGAGTATATCAGAATATCATCTATAAACACTACCACAAATCAATCCAAATACTGCCTAAAAATCTGATTCATCAGATCCATAAAAACAGCAGGTGCATTAGTAAGTCCAAAAGGCATAACCAGAAACTCATAACGTCTGTACCTCGTTCGAAAAGCAGTCTTTGGCACATCAGAATCTCTGACTCGCAACTGATAATAGCTCAATCTCAAATCTATCTTTGAAAACACTGAAGCCCCTTTCAACTGATCAAACAAGTCGTCAATCCGTGGCAACGGGTATTTATTCTTTATAGTTACCTTGTTGAGCTGTCAGTAATCGATGCACATTTGCATAGTCCCGTCTTTCTTTTTCACAAATAAAACTGGTGCACCCCAAAGAGAGAAGCTCGGTCGTGCAAAGCCCCTATCTGTTAACTCTTGCAACTGTGCTTTCAACTCTTTTAATTCTGTAGGTGTCATCCGATATGGAGCTATTGAAATCAGAGTCGTCCCCGGTACTTATTCAATACCAAACTCTATTTCTTGAACGGGTGGTAAACCCGGTAGTTCTTCAGGAAACACATCTAGATACTCGCACACAACTAGTACGGATTCAATCTGCTTCTCAGTAACTTTACTATCCAACACATAAGCCAAGTAAGCTTCACACCCTTTTCTCACATACTTATGAGCTAACATCGAGGATATTACTGTCGGTAACCCATTCAGGTCATTAGATTCAATCCGGATAATTTCACCGTTCTGACATCTCAAATCAATGGTCTTTCTTTTGCAATTAACAATAGCATCATGCAAAGTTAATCAGTCCATTCCCAAAAGTATATCGAACTCGTCGAAAGGCAACAACGTTAAATCAGTTGGGAAGCATGAATCCCGAATCATCAACGGGCAACTTTTACACACTTTATCAACCAGAACACATCGACCCAAAGGGTTTGATACATGAATCACAAACTCAGTAGACTCAACAGACAGAGTCTTACCGGATACTAAAGTTTCACACACATATGAATGAGTCAAACCAGGATCAATCAATGCAATCACAGTAGTATCATAAAGAGTGAAAGTACCGGTGATAACATCTGGGGAAGAAGCATCCTCTCTGGCACTTATAGCATATGCTCTAGCAGGTGCACGAGCCTCTGATCGAACTGCAGTGTCTTTGGTTCCTTTCTAACTGCCACTTACATTTCCCGAATGCCTATGTGGTCTGCCTCGCATTGATACATTACTCGGTCTTGTATTCTGAGCTGTATTTTGTTCGGCTAGCATCGGGAACTCTCGAATAAAATGATCCAACGATCCACATTTAAAGCAGGACCGATCACGAAATCTACAACTCCCAGAATGCCATTTACCACAATGCTTGCATTCAACCCGATTCTGCTGGACATTACCAACACTGGCCATCGAAGTACCTCGAGAACCCACAGGTGGTCGATCTCGTCAAGATAAGTCTGAAGTAGCTCTATGTCGACCAGATTCATCTTTGAACTTCTTGGATACCGAATGAAACGTCTTACTCGATGATCTTTTATGAATGTCTCTAGCTTCCATTTCAGCCTTTCTTTTCTCTTTCCCAAGCTCTTCGGCTTTGCAAGCTCGTTCGACAAGTACCACGAACTCTTTAATCTCGAGTATGCCGACTAGCAACTTAATATCATTATTCAGACCGTCTTCAAATCTTTTACACATAATGGCTTCAGTTGACACACATTCACAGGCATATTAGCTCAGTCTAACAAATTTCCGTACGGTCATTCGACCCTGTTTCAATTCTAGAAATTCTATTCGTTTCTGATCAATGAATCTCTGACTGATATATTTCTTACGGAACTCGGTCTGAAAGAAATCCCAAGTCACTTTTTCTTTCGAAATCACTGATACAAGTGTATTCCACCAATGATATGCGGTGTCCCGTAATAAAGATATAGCACACTTCAAGCATTTGTCTGGAGTACATGACAGCTCATCGAGCACACGGATAGTATTATCAAGCCACATCTCAGCTCGTTCCCCATCGTCATCATCATTAGCTTTAAATTCTTCGGCCCCATATTTCCTGATTTTATCAACGGGAGGCCTGCTAGATCTCATGGATCTATCATTGGACGTGCTGAAGGTATCGAAGTTGGATTATTCAGGGGTAGAGGTTGTTGTACAGCCGGATTAGTCCGAATAAATTGGGTAAACCATTCATTCATCATCTAATAGAAGGCTTGTTTAGCCTCCCCCTCATGGCTACTCGAGATAGGTCGAGAGTCTACCGGCGCAGTCGCATGCGCGGTATTAGGAGCTACGCTCTCGACATCATCAGCTACGACTCTGTCAGGATCCATTTACTATATAAAAACAAAATTTAAATATCAGAAGTCACCACACTATCGTATTATACAATTAAGGCCTGTATAGCTAGACTCACACGCGCTACGGTAGTCCTAGAATTGACTAAACCGTAAGCTCTGATACCAATCAAATGTAACACCCCTAACCCGTATCTGTCACCGAATTAGGGTTAAAGGGCATTACTACACATAATACAAAACATATCAAATGTTTACGACTCAAACAGACATAATCGAATACATAAAGTGTAATGTAACTTCATAATCTACTTAGCATTTTAAAGAAAGAAAAATACATATTATAACCATTTAGCTGAATTCACATAGAAGCATGTTTCATTAAATAACCTTACCACTGTTTATTAGGTCACCTAATATGCAATGACTGAATATGCACGTATCCATTATTAATAAACCTAAACAAAATAATTAACCTCAAAGCTAAATATGCGTGTATATATATATATATATATATATATATATATAGACATGCTAAATCTTGTGCAATTGAATTTAAAATTTATCAACCATAGCCCCTTTAAAAGAAATTTCGAACATATCAATTCCCAAATGCAATATCTTTCGGTTCAAAATGCATAATAAGTTCAACCTCTGATTAGCCATCTACTAAACCAAAAATGCATGATATTGTATACACGAATGCCATAAAAAAAATACCAACTTATGCATACATGCATTACCGGTTGTATCTTTATAGAAACCAATCCTCATAGCCAATTACTATCAAGACCATATTACCATAATTTGACCATTTCATTACCAAACCACTTAAATCGAATTTGATACACATACACCAATGCCATTCATAACCGAATATGTTATACGCATTATAACATTTTCTCTTTGATGTAAATCTGAATATATATATCTTACTTTAATAACTCTTTTTCCTGAATTAGTAAATCAAACATATTCACATATATTCACAAATATTAACTACTCAATTGTAGTCAACTACCGTACCTTGCAAAATCAATCTTGATCGATGGCAAACTTGACATTTAGGTCAACCTTATGAATATCTATACTAAACTAAAACGTATTTCTCACCTTATTGATATAATGAGTAAATGATAATTAAATGAATGACATGAATGTCATGATAGTTAACTAAACATCCATCCATGCAACTCATATTACCGAATATACAGCCATAAAGAACATGCATCAAAGCCACATTCATTTAAGATCAGAGTATCATAACTTAGCCATTTTCGTATGGCTTTACTTATAAACAAGACAAAATTCATGGGTTTAAACACTTAGTCTAACTTATACATGCCTTTGATTCAAAAATTAAGCTTATAAATACCAAATAGGATGATAGTGTGGATGACTTCGCTGATGATCCCCTAAGCTAGTAGCTTGATTGAAATCTATAAAACAGAGTAACAAACACACGAAGTAAGCTACTTAGCTTAGTAAGCCTTAAGCAATTAAAACAATATAATCAACTATTCACTATTATACTCTACTCTTATATAATCTTAATTTAAACACATAGTACACATTAATCATCGAAGCCATATATCACTCATTTAATAGGTACTAGGTTCAACTAAATCCCATGCATTCGAATATACACATAATTATAGGGTTAAATCCACATGACCGATTATCCATCCATAAAATTTCCATATAGCCGAATGTACTTATGTATCCATACTCATATAATCATTCAATACTCAAATGTTGGTTAATGAACAACATCTAATCAATATCAAATTTCCACATGTCCAAGATATCAAATGCATAACACATTATCTATAATTTACTCAATCGCTAACATCACATATAAACTAATACTCAAGTCAATACATACCTTGCGGCCAAATTATTTAATTCCCTTGAATAAGCTTTAGCTTGTTCATTTATCACCATAACTCCACCATTTTTTAAGCTTACGCTCATATTATAACACACCGGCATTAAGCCTGCTAGATCTGAGGTCTAAAGTTTAAACACCGGCATATAGCCTGCTAGGCAATAAGCCCGATATAATTCACCGGCACAAGGCCTGCTAGGCTTGAAGCCCGAATAACGGTATTATTACCATCTCATTCACATTACATGCTGCCCAAAATTACATAAATCACACATTATTCATATCACTTAAACATATCATTTCAATCAAAATTTAACAACATTTCATTACAAAATCACTATCCACATTCGGCTTTAACAAATTCTATAACTATAATTTCATAATTCAGCATATAATCAAGGTTATAAATGATATTAGCGATATTAGATTGCTTATAGACTTACCTCGGGTATCGTTGGATGACAAGAACCGGCTATTCGATAACTTTCGCCTTTCCCCGATCCAAGTCTGTTTTTCTTTGTTCTTAATCTAAACATATTCAAATTAAGCTCATTCAAGCACATTTCATCTCAATTTAGTCCCAAAACACATAAATAGGTAAATTACCATTTTACCCCTGACATTTACAACTTTTACAATTTAGTCCCTATTGCACAAAACACAAAATACACATAATTTGAATTCAATCCCTAAGGGCCGAATCTTCCCCATGGTCCTATAAGTCCCTACATTTCATTAATTTTTCATTTTAACCCCTCAAAGATTTATTTTCTCAATTTAGTCCTATTTAGCCAAAATCATCAAAAATTCAAGAACAAAATATGTTCATCAATTATATATCTATCATTTAACACCATAAAACATCCTGAAACTCAACATAACATCCATGGCATTTTACACAAACATCATCAATTCGTGAAATTAAGACATGGGTTTTGAAGTTCTCGAAGCAACGATTACAAAAACGTAAAAATTATCAAAAACCGACCAAAACATACCTTGAATTTGAACCCAACAATGGCCGAACCTAGGTAGCTTTTCTTCTTTTATTTTCCTTTTATTTTCGGCAAAGATGAACATGAAATGACTTTATTTTATGTTTGTTTTACTAATATTAACATAATTTATGAAATACCATTTTTAACCTTAATTAAAACATTAAAAACTTACATATAATAAGGCCATTATTGTCCACTACCGTCCACTACCCTTTAATTTGGGTATATTGCATTTTAAATGCTCCCATTTAGAAAAACAACCTTAACTTAGTCCTTACACTTTAAACTATCAAGTTTATAATTAACGCGATTAAGCCCTTTTTATTTAATTAAGCATGCAAATAGTAAAATTTCTCTACAAAACTTTCACACATTTTAATTCATATAAAATAAACACAGAAAATAATATTTAAATATTTTTCAGACTCGGATTCGTGGTCCCGAAACCACTGTTCTGATTAGGTCAAATTCGGACTGTTACATCGACAAAGTGAGCTTCTACTATAGAAAATGGTTTTGTATATACAACAATTGTTTTAACTTGACTATTGCTGCTATACTTGAGGCATTAGTGAAGATTTGAATAAACCACACCATTTTGATGAATTTATGATCATCCCAGTAACATGTTGTTTGTTGTCTTAGCATCAATCACATGGAGCAGTAGACTTGGCTCCATATCTCTAATGAGAAGTTGAAGCCTGAGTTTACTGAGAGCCTGTTGCCCCCTTTTGTAACATCCGGGATTTAGGGGTTATGCGTTTAATGCATAATTCTAGTGATAAGGGGTTTAGTGTGTGGGTTGAATGTGTTTTAGTGGTCTGGAGAACTCTAGGATGAAGGAGAATGCTTTGGAAAAATATTGGGTTTAAGTTTAAAAAGGGGAAGCTAGGCAGAGGAGGCCTTAAGAAAATTTCTGTGGGATTTATGACACAAGAAGTCAAGCGGAAAAGTGGCAAGGGACGCCACCTAGGGTGCTGTGAAGTTTGCGTCAAAGGGAGCTTCAGAAGGGAGGAGGTTCGAGCTGCAGAGGTTGCACTATGGGTATTTATTTTTGCGTCAGGGAGGGGAGAAGAGTTGGACGGCATTTGGACTTCAAATGGATGAGGATTAAGACTTGGTCTTTTTATTTTGAAATTCGGCTAAGGTAAGTGGATGAAGGTTGGACTCATTCAAACTTTTTGAAAGAGTGTTGAAGAGAGAAAATAGGAGAAAAGGAAGGGGGAGATAGAGTTTGAGTGCTAGCCGAATTTTGGAGAGGGGATTGGGATGAGGTATATTCGGTCATGTAGGGAGGAGTAAGTGCCGAATTTTAGTTATTGAGAGTGTCCATGTTTTTACCGAAATTGTTAGCCATAGAAAGTCTCTCTTTTTCTTCTTTTTCATTTGAAGCCGAATCCTCCTTGGTCACCATTGCCGAATTGCTCAACTTCTTCTTCTCTTCTTTTCTCTCGCGGTTCTTTCCATAGGCCGAAGTATTTTTGGGATAGCCGAATATTCCATCACCATTTGAGAGGCTTAGCCGAACCTTGTAGCCTCTTTTCCCTCTTTTCCTTGCTTGGAACTTTAAAGAAACACCATAGTCGGATT
Source organism: Gossypium australe (assembly GCA_005393395.2). NCBI lineage: Eukaryota > Viridiplantae > Streptophyta > Magnoliopsida > Malvales > Malvaceae > Gossypium > Gossypium australe. The sequence goes on along the minus strand of CM016620.1, from coordinate 21,686,837 downwards.
CATTTACATTTTGAGCCATAGCCAAATCTCAAGGTGCCTATTCTCTCTTCTTTATCGCAAGTCTTAAAAGCCGGAACATTTAGCCGAAACCTTTTCTCTTTTAGTCTCTTCAAGCAATGTTGGTGCCAACGGTAAGGAGCCTTAAAGGAGTCTCTTGGATTCGATTACTCAAGGGATTTCGACAACTCCATAGGCAAGTGGGGGCTTTGGGAAGCAAGAAGTAAACAGAGGTTTTGGGATTTTGATCCATTTTGTCAAGGAGAGAAAGGGGTAGTCCCTATCCCTAAGTTTAAGAAGAGATCAGTCTCTGCAGTGCGAGATTGGCCACCGGGGTGTGGGCCAGCGTCAGAGCAGGAGCGTAGGCAAATAGCTGTAGTTTCGGTTAGAAATAGCACCGATATTGAGGGCATAGTACTTTAGGTTATCAGGTGTGTGATTAACCCACAAATTTCCCGATTGTATGTTATATTTGCATGTGTTATGAATATGTGGATTAATGCAGTGGCAATAATGAGATGGTTACCCTAAAAAGGGGTATAACGATAACCAGGTCAGTGTTAATTATTGATGAGATTGTGAATATGCCTATGAAATGTGATTGAATGCCTGAATAACATGTACATGCATTATTTATCATGGCACTATTGTACGTTGCATGTGCATGGGTGGGAAATGAATATGAAAGAAGGACAGGGTGTACTTTATGTACGTGGTTTAGTGATGGCTACGAGCCTCACGTGGATTGATGAGTGCCTTTGTGCCTCATCGTGGTTGGTATCGGCTTTGTGCCATATCGTGGTTGGTGATGGCTATGTGCCTCATCGTGATTTGATGTTAGCTACGAGCTACATCGTGGATTGGCGCTGACTGAGGTCGCGTTGTGGATTAATTGTGATTTATTTCACGTGGACGGCATTAATTGCCAAATTGTTGTGTAGAGGTTAGAGGGTTGATTTAGTAATCCCCTGGTGTGTGGTGGCTGGATACGGGGGTGTGTAGAGGATGGACCCTAGGCTGGGTTGGGTGCATTTTGCATAAACCTGTGTGGTTTGTGGATTGGTGTGGTACTGGGCCAAGCCCAATATGTGGAATCATGTGGATAAATTTCATTGTTATATGATATGTGGTGTGGTTGTGGGCTAAGCCCATGTGTGGAAGTCTGTGGACTAATTACACACTGAGTTTGTTGACTCACCCAAATTTTTACCAAACATCGCAGGTGATACATGATGCTTGGACCGGGTTGGAGCGGATACAAAGGTGGTCATGCAGAAGATGTTTTAATGGCTATACGCATTTTATATTTTCAGTACTTTTAAGTATTTATTTATTGTAATAAGGGCCACTTATGGTATTTGGGAATTTTTATTTATGTTTAAGGTGGACTGACGATAAAATTACTGTTTGGAAATGTTTTTTATTTTTAGCAACTTATATCTTAAAAACTTGTGTTAAAGTTCTAAGTTTTAAATCCGAAAATTTTGTAATGACAAAATTTATAAACTGATTTGCAAATAAGTTAATTTTTATAACTACGAAAAATTATTACGTTTTTACCTTTAAGTCAAATGCTTTTCCAAACGTTTCCCGCAGTAGCAATCTAAATTCGGCCGTGGTGTTTGGGCCGGGTTTGGGGTGTTACACCTTTGGTTGAATCCTTAGATCATCAAGCGACTTTTCATCAACTCATCAAGAGGGACTCTCAAATATTTCATTATTTAAAAAGGGAGTATGTTAACTGTTAAGCCATCATCAACTAAGACTTGGTTCACTTTTTGCTCACAAGCATATACAGTAATGAACAAAAGCCTATTGTGAGGACTGGATCCTAACAATAAGTCTTCTTCAATGATCACCAACTTGTAACCTTGTGGTTTCAGAGTTGTCTTCACCCTCAAAATCTCCACCATATACAATATGATTGCAAGTCACGTGATGTAACAGCCCGTTTTTAGTCAAATCGGAACAATGATTTTGGGACCACAAATTCGAAGTCAAAATATTTATTTTATTATTATTTTAAGGTCTACGACATGAATATATGATTGTGTGAAAGTTTCTTTAGAAGTTTTATCATTTGAGTGCTTAATTTGATAAAAAAAAGACTAAATCGTGTAAAGTGCAAAAGTGATGTTCTATTAGTTAAAGGTATTAAATAGCTAAGGACTCATAAATTAGAGGTCCTTATGTTATAATTATACCATGATTAGTGTGAGTAGACAAATATGGACATGATTAAATGAATTTTAATGAATTATAATAAAGGATAAATTAGTAATTTAGTTAATAAAGACAAAATTAAATAAAAATAACACGACTATCATCTTTTATTCTTCATCTCCGTCGCTTTTTAAAGGGAAGAAAATCCATTCTTTTAGGGTTCATTCGACCAAGCTATTTTTGATCAATTAAGGTGCAATTTTTGTCCCGTTTTTAATGATTTCTACGTTTTTGAGATCGTTGCAGCTAGGTCTAGCTAGCCCAGGTACTATTTTGCACAACTGTTAGAGATTTTGAATGATACCATTGATGAATACATGTGTGTTATGATGTTTGATGATAGATTATGAATGTTGGTTCTGAATTATAAAAGTTTTATAAAGTGATTTTTAGTGAAAATGCAAATTAGGGATTAAATTGTGAAATGTGAAAATTTTATGGTTAAAATGTGAAATAATTGAAAAATATGAGCTGATATGAGTAATAGAGAAATTCGGCTAGCATGGGTTAGTATTAAATTGCATGAATTTGTGTTTTTATGAAATAAGGACTAAATTATAAAAGATGTGAAACATTAGGGGAAATTGTGTAAAAATGCCTTAAAGTGAATTCTGGATTAAATTGAATAGAGAGATGATTAAATAAGTTAATTTTGATTACATATAGATCAAGAAAAGTGAAACTCGGATCTAGATCAAGGGAAAAACAAAGTTCTCGACTAATCGACCAGTTTAGCCATTTTTGCATTCGAGGTAAGTTCTTATGTGATAAGAATTGTTATAATTATGTTTAAATGCTTTGATATTGTATGAACTATGAATACGAGACTACAGACATGTTTGACAATGATTTGATGACGATTCGGCATTGGAAATCTCGGTTCAACCTTAGGAATAGATTAGGATATAAATGACATGTCATTAGGGAGTTCATTGAGTTGGCTTTGGGCCATGATATTATCACTTAGGGTGCGAGTTCATTGAGTTGTCTTCGGGGCATGATATTAGCACTTCGGGTGCGAGTTCATTGAGTTGGCTTCAGGCCATGATATTAGCACTTTGGGTGCGAGTTCATTGATTTGGCTTCGGGCCATGATATTGGCACCTAGGGTGCGAGACTTCCGAGTATCCAAATATTATTCCAAATGGTTCAATAGGTTTATGGAAGATGTGAAAAGGTGAGAAATAGATACGTATCGGTACAGGTATGTACGAAAAACTAAATGAGCATTGAATCTATGGAAGTTGTGAGCTTATGATCAATTATGTGATCAAATTCATGTTAATTTTGTGATTAATGAATTGTTGTATATAATGTTCTTATAACTTGAATGGTAAATGAATGGTGAATGTTGCTTATTATTTCATACAAGCTTACTAAGCTTTAAAGCTTACTTTGTTTATTTTTCCATGTTTTATAGTGATTTTAAAGCTAGCTCGAATTCGGGAATCGTCGGAAACTACGTCACACTATCACTTGGTACTTTTGAACTTTGGTATTCTAGTATATGGCATGTATAGGATTATGGTCTTTATGATACATATTTTGGTAGTGAGATTTGCCATTTGAATTTGGCTTGTAAATGTCTATATTTTGGTTTGTATATATAGCCATGAAACTTGGCTTAATTTGGTTAGTTTGGTTATGTATATATATATAAGTGTGCATATGGCTTATGTTGGTTTTGTAATGTTTATTGATAGTTGGTAATGTTTATTGATAGTTGGTATTGTGAATGCCAAATGGTTGATATTAGTGGGGAGATATGTTTGTGAAATTGAGCACATTGATGCATATTTAAAGTGTATAATTAGTTGAATTATATATGTGATTTTGGCATAAATGGTATAGTCTATTGAGTGAAATGTGTATATTGAGAAAGGTCGTATAGAATATACATGATTTAGGCTTGAATTGGTTGGTTTAAATGCCAAATTATATTATGTTTTGATGTCATTTGGATTGTTGTAGGAGTAGGCTTGAATTGGTTGGTTTAAATGCCAAATTGGCTTGGTAAATAGCCTATTTTTGTCCACACGGGCGTGTGTCTCAGCCGTGTGTGATACACGGTCATGTACACAGCCATGTGTCCCCTGGTGTTGAAATTAAAATTAAGTCAATATGCTCCACACGGCCTCACACACGGGTGTGTGACTTAGCCGTGTACCGTACAGGTTTGGCACGGCCTAGCACATAGCCTGGCACACGGGCGTGTATGGCCATTTTTAAGGCACACGGGCATGTGGGTTGGCCGTGTGACCCAAGTCAAATAGTTACATGGGGTCGGACACGGGCTGGGACACAGCCATGTAATCCTATTTGAATGTCCACACGGCCTGTGACACGGGTGTGTCTTTGGCCGTGTGAGACACACAGCCGGGCCACACGGGCATGTGTCCCCTGTTTTTGTGAAAATTTCTTTAGTGTTTAAAAAGTTTCCAAAGTTATCGATTTAGTCCCAAACCACTCCTGATGCTTGTTTAGGGCCTCTTAGGCTCGTATTAGGGACAAAATGATTAATTGTGAATGAATTGTATATGAATTGAGGAATTGTATGTGAAATATATGTATAAATGTGTTATAAGTCCCGTAATGCTCCATAACCCTATTCCAGCATTGAATACGGGTGAGGGGTGTTACACATGAATGAGATCTTCTCTCTGAATGAATGTGGCATGACTTCATTCAACACTATGGGCTTTCCTGAGTTCACATGCCTTACGGGCCTTATCTTTCTTTAGGACAATCTAGAACTTGCTAATTTGGTTGGTTGGCAGAATGCTTTAGCTGGTATCAAAAATTTTAAAGGTTTTGGGAGATCGTTCCTTTGACATGTGACTAGTGTCCAACCATCATCCTGATTATCTTTTTGAGAAAGATGCTTGCCCCCATTCTCTTGCAAATTGACCATCTAACTCTCTTCTAAGGTCAGAATAATGGGGTCGAAAAAGCCAAACTTTATCATCAAATCTAGTTGAAAAGCCATTTTGACCAATGTCAAGTGTGATGACATTTTTTTCCTCGAACTCGATTTTTCCCTCTTTATAAAGCTATAGAACTTTACCCTTCAAGACAAAGCACTTCTCAAGAGGGTGACTAATCAAATGATGATACTTGCAATAGTTTGTGCCATCTACTTTATCACTTCTTTAGGACGCTTCATATCTGGAAATTGGACTAGTTTATTTTTATAAAGTTCTTCCAGCATACTTGCGACATTTGAATCAAGAAAGGGGTACTTCTTCTCTTGCCTCTCCCGCAAAGTGATTTTCCTTAGTTTCTATCTTGATATGGGGAAGGCTTTGCTTCTTAAGATTGCTTCAATTTATGGTAATAGATTGCTTGCTTTCTACCTTACTCAGAATAATTCTACCCCCTTTACGAGTTTATTGCTTCTCATTTCCCTTTCTTGAGGCTCAATGTAACGACCTAATTTCTAATAATGTCGAAAAATACGGTTTCGAGACTCTATTTCCATAAACTGAGTTCATAAATATTAAATAAGGACATTTATGGATTTAGATTATAGATGAATTTAAATTTGTTTATACAATTTAGCCAAAATTTTGAGCAACTATGGCTCAAGGACTAAATCATAAAAGTTTAATCGCTATAGATTTGTACTTAGATTAAGGCTTAGAGATCTAAATAGAAATTACCCAAAGGACTAAAATGGCTAATAGACCAATTTTAAGTGGATGATAGTAGGATGTGATGTTAATTACCATTAGATTAAAGCAATTAAGGATTAGTGATTAATTAATTATGATTAAGTTAATTAATTAAGTTTAATTAAAACTAAACTAACTATATATACCTAAGATAGTGGAAAAAGAAGATAAAACATTATATTCTTCATCTTTTCCCCACCGTCCACCCTAAAAGCCATGGGAGAAAGCTTTTGAAAATCTTTACATATCCGGCCACCATTTTTAGGTAAGTCCCTAGCCATTTTTCATTAATTTAGCTAGTCCACATACTAACTTGTAAAACTGTTAAAGTTTTTGAAAGTTTCCACTGTTGAGAATTGAATGAAATTGGTGTGAAATTGTCAAAAATTAAGGTTAATGTATAAAAAGGACTAAATTCTAAAGCTTAATTGTTAGTTTTGTACATTTGGGACCAAATTGAATAAAATGAAAAACTTTCATGAATTGTTTTTAGGGATAGAAAATAGAAGCAACCTAATGAATCATGGCGAAATCAGATTCTAATCTGAAGCCCTAAATTGAAAGTTATGCTTGTCTTGGTTTCAGGGACTATATTGAATACATTATAAAATATATATATATAATTTGGTATTTGATTCTAATTTGGCTGGAAATTGATTTTATGATATGTTTTATGATTATTCGTAGCTAACAACAACCTTGAGTAGCCGAAAGGAAAGGAAAAGCGAAAATTATCGACAAGTGATGTGCGAAATCTCGATTTGTACTTTTATGATTCGGGAAAGAAATATTTGATTTTATATACATGCTTACTGATTGTTGAATCACTAAGGTGAGTCTGTTATGATAATATGAAATGTTTTTATTTAATTTTATATGAAATATCGAGATAGAGGACTACAATGGATAAAGTGGGAAATGATATGACATACTTAAATTATGATATGTGATATGAAAATTATATTAAAATATATCTTATAATATGAAATATGTTTGTTTGATGATGAAATGGGTTTGTGGTTGTGAATTTGACCGAGAAACGATATATGTACTAAATTGCAATATAATTTTTATGCGATAGAACAATGTACAAGGTACAAAAATGCATATATGACCAAATACAAAGTATTAATGTGCGAGTAAGATGATTAAGGTATGAAAATGCTTATGCGTATATATAACTTATGCCCGTGTGAACTTGGTAAAAGGTTAGGATACAATTGGCATACTAATTGGGTTTTATGCGCGCTTGTATGGGATGCGTGATTATACAGAGATTATATCGGGGTCCAGCATTTGTTGCGTATCATCAAGTATTATATGTATCTACGGAGAACTTTTTGTGGTGGACGGACGTATATGCATATGAGAATGCATTTGATGCCTACGAGTTTTGCACTTCAGTGCTCTGGTGTGGTGTAGTTAAAGCTCTTATGAGTTATTCGGTGTAGTGTAGATTACCCAAGTATCTGATTCTATTTTATTAAGGTTTCATCAGACATAACATTATACTAGAAATTGGAAAAATTAAAAAGGTAATGAAATAAATTAATAATAGAATATAATATCAAAACGAATACGAATGAGTTGATAGAATCTAGAAAGAGGTTCGTACGATATGTTAAACAAATTTTGATATGAAATGAACTTGATATTGAATGTCATAATAATGTTTTAAATTGTGAATTGGCGTTGATGACTAAAGGCCTTAAGATAGGTTTTAGTATATGTAATTTGATTTGATTATTCCTTTTTCATGATAGTTGAATTAGTTTGCCTTGATAATTGTATATCTTCATATGTATTGTTACAATATAGAATATGTATTAGTAGGCATTGAGATTTAAATTATCATAGCATGTTATAAATGTTAGTTTATGTTATATTATCTTGAATCATGAATCATGAAAGTACCACTGAGCTTTATCGCTCAGCGTACGGGTGTTTGTTTCATGCGCAGGTGTGGGTATTTCCCAAAGTCTCGGGAAGTGAAATCAACATCCAAACCATCGTTTTCAACTCAACAAAGTTTGTATAGTTCATTTCTTTTTGGTCTTGTGGCATGTACTTAGGGACTTTTAGTTAAATGTTTCAAATGGTTAAGTTGTACATGACATGATCTTTTACAAATGTTTATATATTATGTTTGGATATGTTTATATAGTTGTTTTGGAGTCTTAAGGTTAAATATTTTGCATTTGAATGAGTTTTTGGAGTATAAATGATTGAAGTTAGTTTTGATAGGTAATGTTTTTGGAGTTTACCATTTTGGCACATTTTCACTTGGTACCATTTTGTAAGTTGATGTTTTGGTTGCATGAGACTATATATATGTGTTTTCAAGTCACCCAAAGTTGTAGCAAGTTGATTTTCGAAGGAATAGGTTGTCACGTCATGACTACAAACCCCTAACGTTGCAATGAGAAACTAATGTGATTCCGGTCACATCATGTGATCCGTCTCAAAGGGCTCAAGAATGGGCCAAGCTTGAAGGGCCTAAATGCAAGATGAAGAAGTTCAAAGCCTATACAACGTTTGCATGTGGGCTTTTTGAGGCCCAAACACGTCCAACTTAATTTATTCAATTATTTCCACAGCTTTTATTTCTTTAAGTATATGTGTTTTCATTATTTCGTAAGTTGTTGGCATCATTAATGTGTTTCTTTCTATTACATGATAATTTGTGTGTCCATTTATGTTTAAACTCATGCCTTAGTATTCTATCACTAGGTTTGTTTTTAATCTTCACGAATTATTCGCATGTGTCATCTTGATTATTTTTGTGAGTCTAGTTTTAAGTCTAAAGAGTCATGTTTAATTATGTGTGTGTCATTTTACTTATGTTGAAAGTCTAATTTCATACATGGTGGTGTTATCTTTATAAATATAAAATATGTTGTGTTTGTTCTTTTTGTGTTATAGAGTTAAGTCGAATAATGGGTTGTTTTGAAGCTTTGAGAATAATCTAATGTCCTATTTATATTTGTTTTCAATGGACTATTCAACTGGCCACTTTAAATCCAACATAAACCTACATTAAAGCCGAATACATGCACAAGTACATTCAAGGAATCATCAAAATTCATGCAATTATTTTGGTTCATAAAACTATTCACATTCAAGGGCTAAATGCATTGGTCCATGCATTTGAATTTTGGCTGAATACATTGTTTCACTTTGGTGCATGGATGATTAGGAGAATGGGAGCTTAATGTGACTAATTGGCTTCTATACATGCATGGCCACATGCATGAACGTCCAAGGGTGATGAAGCACCCTAAATACAACACATTGAACTTCAATCATACATGCACCGACATGGGGGACGAATCTGATTTGTTCATCCATTTTTCATGTACATGCAAAGGTCATAATTGCAAGTTTAATGAAGCATACAATTCACCTATACATGCATGAACGGTAAGGGGAAAAGTTTTTCATTAAAATGGCAGGATTGAATGTCACCATACATGTACCTATTCAAGAGGAATGAATTTGCCCATTCATGCACTTCAAAAAGGGGATGAATTGCCTCTTCAAGCACCCAAGTGATTCATGAACGTCCATGGAGGAAGAATGTGACCATTCGGTCATACATTGCACCCAACCATTCATGTATCTTCCTATACATTGTACGTCACCATAATATATGCACATTAATGGCTGAATATGTCCTTTAGTCTCATAAGCTCTATAAATAGTTTGAAACTTCTCATTTTGTAATGTTAGAACTTTATTAATCAAATTTATAATTTGTTAGATTTTTTTCTCTTGATTCTTAACCGAACTTCTGAACTTATCAAGCAAAAAGGTTTGGGGCGTTAACCAATTTGTCTTATCACTCTGCTTCCCATCCTGGAGTGTGATGACTTCTTTTATATTTAGGTTCTAGTATGTCCAAGTGTTAAACGTGTCTTAAATTTAATATAGCTAAGGTTTTTTAACTAAGAATGCTACGGGTTGAGGTTTTCCACCATTTGAACCATTCAAGATGGTTTACCCGATTCAAGCAATTTTTCGAACATTCCAACTCTCGAGAAATTGCATCATTTGATATCAGAGCTCGAGATTCTTGAATTTGGTTCATATCTATCTTTATTTTAATTTATGTTAAAAAAATCGATAAAAAAATTATGAAAAAAAATCTAAATTTTTTTAAAAAAATTTATGAAATAAAATTCGAGTGAAAAAAAATTCAAGCAAAAATTTGGCTTCTATTCTTTTCATCTAGTTGATATCATTCCCAGTATTCCAAGTGTTTTCAATCATTTTATGAATGATCTAACGTGTGTTTCCTTTTCTTTTTTTTTTCTTTTTTTTCTTTTTTTTGCGAGTGTTCGCCCAAAACTCCAATCCAATTTCCGAGCCACTATCCTGAAAGTTTTGAAAAGAGCTCTCATAATTCTCTTAAGAACCCTACAAGAGAAAATAGCAAGCGAAAAAAAGGCAAGAGTGTGTAAGAGCATCCGAGAGGTAAAAGATGATATAATTGAGAGAAAACACGAGTGGAGTGAATTTGATTCTGAGAGACTTCGTGAAGTTTGCTATGGTGAGGATTTCCTTTTTGTTACTAATCATTTTGTTTTTATAGAAAATAAATCATGTCTGAAAAAGAAATTTCAGATTTTGAAATGCAATATTTGATTAAAGAGATCCAAAGAGTTATACAATTGAAAGTTGAACGAGTCCAAGAAAGATTCGATCATAAAGATGGAAGATCACCACTAAGGTAATCATCAATTGATTCCTTTCAAAGAGAGCCACATCTTGGTTCCTATTCATCATGGAATTCAAGCCGAAGTAAAATGAAACTCAATTTTGAAGCTTCCCAATGTAATAAAAATGAAGGTACGCGAATTAAATATGCAAGTGTTACTTCGCGTGGGCCAAAGTATTCTTCTTTGGATTCACAAGTAAGGAAATATGGAACGCCCTACATGATGATCATACTTTTCAGTTCCAAAAGAAAATTATCGATGTGGATCCTTCAAACTCCAAATCCATATGTAAGAATCAATCGAGGATAAGAAAGTAAGATTTTGAAAATAAAAGAGTCTGAGCGGAGAAAAAAAGAAATTAAGAAAGAGAGAGAGAGAAGAGTTGTTGATGAGAGAAAATGAGAAAAAGATAATAGTTTGAGAGAAGAAGAAAAGAAATAAAAAAAGAAGAGTGATAGAAAGGAAATTGAACTTGAAAAAGAAAAGGAGAGTAAAGAAAGAACAGAGAGATTGAGATTGAAAAATAACTTGAAAAAGAAAAAGAGTGTGAGAGAGTAGAAAGAAGATAAAGTGAGAGTAATGAAAGTGTCATTGCTGGAAAGGAGCGGGAAAATATCCAAGAAAAAGTGAGGAGTGATTTAGTTTTAACTAATCATAACTCAAGTTTGTCTTGTAATGCTTCTTTCCCACAGGTTTGCAAAAATCTGATGCCAAATTTCTCATTACATTACTCCACTTCCGAGAGACAATTCCATTTAATCGAGAGAAGTGGAAATTTGAAATTTGTCTACAAATACTAGAAGGTAAGGTAGCTAAGGAACTTGTTGAGATTAAACCGAGATGGCATTCTTTGAACATGGTTGATAAGTTTGTCATTGATTTTTATTTTAAAATTTTTCCTTATTATGCGCCTTTTCATTGGGTTAGTGTTTATCACTATGAGTATACAAATAAATTTGAACTGTTTAGTGTTGACGGTTATGTGAAGTCCATGTCTCATAATTGGAAACATTTGTGGGTATATATAATGCTTCGAAAGAATTTTGAGAAATCTGTTTGTTAGAACATGTGTATATCTGATTTTTTGTTATTGAGCATGAGTGACTTGTTTTTAAATGAAAAATATTCGATTCATGAAGATGTGGAGGATCAAAATCGCGTTTTTAAACCCGAAACATATTTTTCTAAGTCATTGTTGAGAAAAGCCGAGCATCATAATTTTATTTTGAATAATTGTGTGAACAACATTCGATTGATCAATGTGTCACCATTTTTGTCAAAAACGAAATTTGAGATTTTTGATGAAATGGTAATGCAAAACCAAGTCTTTGATCTCGGAGTTAGCTTGTCTTTGGGAATTTTGAAAGGAGATTTTGGTCATTATCATATTTATACAAATTGCATCAACTTGAAGTAATTCCAATTCCATGTGAGTGATGGATTGAAAGAGTGACCTTATACTGATTCTTCTTGCAAAGAAGTTTTTGTTTTTTAGGTACCTGAAAAGAGTTGTGCTCAACTCAATGGAAGAAAAATACAATTTAAATTATCATAATTGTAAAAGATTTTTCTCGAGAAAATGGCCCAATTTTAGGACAAATAGTTTTCAAGAGGAAGGGTATGATGTGATTCCAGTCACATCATGTGATCCGTCTCAGAAGGCTCGAGAATGGGCCAAGCTCGAAAGGCCTAAATGTAAGATGAAGAAGTTCAAAGCCCAGGCAACGTTTGCATGTGGGCTTTTTAAGGCCCAAAAATGTCCAACTTAATTTATTCAATTATTTCCACAGCTTTTATTTCTTTAAGTATATGTGCTTTCATTATTTCCTAAGTTATTGGGGTCTTTAATGTGTCCATTTCTATTACATGATAATTTGTGTGTCCATTTATGTTTAAACTAATGTCTTAGTTTTCCATCATTAGGTTTGTTTTTAATCTTCACGAATTATTTGTATGTGTCATTTTGATTATTTTTGTGAGTCTAGTTTTAGGTCTAGAGAGTCATGTTTAATTATGTGTGTTTCATTTTACTTATGTTGAGCGTCTAATTCCATACATAGTGGTGTCATGTTTATAAATATATAATATGTTGTGTTTTTTATTTTTGTGTCATAGAGTTAATTTGAATAATGGGTTGTTTTGAAGTGTTGAGAATAATCTAATATCCTATTTATATTTGTTTTGTAGGGACTATTCGGCTTGCCACTTTAAATCCAACATAAACCTACATTTAAAGTTGAATGCATGCATAAGTACATTCAAGGAATCATCAAAATTCATGCAATTATTTTGGTTCATAAAACTATTCACATTCAATGGCCAAATGCATTGGTTCATGCATTTGAATTTTGGTTGAATACATCGTTTCACTTTGGTGCATGGACGGTTAGGAGAATAGGATTTTAATGTGAATAATTGGCTTCTATACATGCATGACCACATGCGTGAACTTCAATCATACATGCACCGACATTGAGGACGAATCTGATTTGTTCATCCATCTTTCATGCACATGCAAAGTCATAATTGCAAGTTTAATGAAGCGTACAATTCACCTATACATGCATGAAAGGGAAGGGGAGAAGTTTTGCATTAAAATGGCAGCATTGAATGTCACCATACATATACCTACTCAAGAAGAATGAATCTGCCCATTCATGCACTTCAAAAGGGGAATGAATTACCTCTTCAAGCACCCAAGTGATTCATGAATGTCCATGGAGGAATAATGTGACCATTCGGTCATACATTGCACCCAACCAATCATGTATCTTCCTAAACATTGTACGGCGCCATACATGTATGCACATTAATGATCGAATATGTCCTTTAGTCTCCTAAGCTCTATAAATAGTTTGAAACTTCCCATTTGTAAGGTTAGAACTTTATTAATCAAATTTATACTTTGTGATATTTTTTCTCTTGGTTCTTAACCGAACTTCCGAACTTATCAAGACGAAAGGTTTGTGGCATTCACCAATTTGTCTTATCACTCCGTTTCCCATCCCGGAGTGTGGCAACTTCCTTTATACCAAGGTTCTAGTACGCCCAAGTGTTAAACGGGTCCTAGCTTTAAATAACTAAGGTTCTTTAGCTAAGATTGTTACAAATCGAGGTTTTCCACCATTTGAACCATTCAAGACGGTCCATCCCATTCAAGCAATTTTCTGAACATTCCAAGTCTTAAGAAATCGCATCAAAAATAGAGCAGGGTTCACATTGCAACAACGTAGCATGAAGTCAAGACAAACCTTCAAGATGATAAAATCCTCGAAGACGCAACGTTAATACAAATTTTTGTAATCTTTTCAATTTGATCCATTTCGACCCTAGATTAACAAAAGAGTTGTCGTAAGCTCGTATAAGACTCGAAAATTATAATGCAATGCTTAAAGTACTTTATTTACTTGTATTTTATTGTGTAATGATGTTGAATTGTATATTGTTGATTGTAGTTGCTCCAACAACGATTGTGGCACCTTGTAGCTCGGACCCAACAATCGGGTCAAGTATCGGGGTGTTACACTCTAGATTTCCGGCGGTTGTCATACTCAACTCCATATCATGAGCTCGAGTAGATAACTCCTCAAAGGTAGCATAGTCCCCAATTTATTCCTTGGAAGCACATGTCGAGGGTTGAAGATTCTAATAATCTTTTCCTTCAACTCAAACTTAGATTCCACCAACAATGCATGTAGTCAATATATGGTTCATCTTTCCATTGTCGTGTGCCAATAAGCTTGATCATGCTAATAACGCGACGAGTATTGTAGATACTGTTGAGAAATTCACGTTCAAGTTGTTCCCAACTATCGATTATTCTAGGCTCAAGGTTAGACCTGATCATGGGTCGGGCCACCCGGCCCGGCCTAAAGCCGTCCAAAATGTGGGAAGGTTTGGGCAAAAATATAGGCTCAAAAAATGAGTTTGGGCAAAAAAATAAGGCCCATTTATAAAACGGGCTGGGCTTCAGGTCAGGTATTTTTGGCTTGGGCCCAGCCCGGCCCGAATTCACTAAAAGACGAAAAAATCTGCTCTTTTTTTTTGTTTTTGAATGTTGTTTTTTTGTTGTTTTCTCCCTATTTTGCTACCATTTTACTATTATGTTGCTACTATTTTATTGTTTTTGTTTGGATATTGTATAAAACTTATTTTATTGTTAATTTTGTTATTATTTTAAAGGCATTTGTTAATTTTGTTATTATTTTAGAGGTATTTGCTTGTTAAGTTGTATTTATCTTAGTGTTATTTAAGTCTACATATTTTTTAAAATTTATTTTCAATTTGTTGAAAAATATTTATTTTGATGTATTATATATATTTAAAAATTATATAAAAATAATATAAAAAATTAATACATGCGGGCCGGGCTGGGCCCTGGTTTTAGTATTTTTATACGGGTTAGGCTTGGGCAAAATTTTAGGCCCATTTTTTGGGCAGGGCCGAGCCTGGGCCTAGTGAATGGGCCAGAATTTTTAGTTGAGCTCGGCCCGACCCATGATCACCTCTACTCAAGGTCAATGTACTAGTCAAAGGCATTTCCTTTTAATGACCAGTCAAATTGCTTCACCATGAAATCAACATCAATTCTAGTGTTATTGTAAATCTCTATTAAATGAGCAACATGTTGGCGTAGATTTCCTTTGCCATCAAATTGTTTAAATTTAGGAGTGACTATGTGCGCGCATGCATAGAAAACAAATAATTTTATAAAATAGTTTAAAAGTGGGGTTTTAACTACAAGCGAAAGTGTCGAGTTGTAATATTTATAATGTTCAATGGAACACCGGAGTATTCCAAGGGTTGAACCCACAGGAGTCGGGGGTTAAGTGATTTCTAAACTATGGACATGCAATCACTAAGTAATTATATTACGATAGGCCATACAAGAGGTTAATTACACTAATTACCTAGCAACAGACAAAGACTAAATTATAAATCAAGCAAAGTATGAAACTAATAAATACGATAACATATAACGGTTGGTTGATTTCCATATGGTTATTGGCTCCATTTTACCTCTAGGCCTCAATTTTACTGATTTAGACAAATTAGTTCGATTTATCTCTTAACCTCACCAAACTAATCCTAGACTATCAAATTGGTGCCCGATAAGATCTGCTATCGGTCTCACTTATCTTAATTTTCCCTTAGGGGCATCAATCATATGTTTTGAAGTCTATTCGATTAGTCCCTAAACCCAAAATCAACTTCCACACATTTCCATCAACCAACCACCTATGATTTAGTTACCCATTGTCATGCTTAAGCAACCAAAGATAAGATAATCACACAAACATGCATATCAAGTAAACACAATAAAAATGAAAAAAAGCTTAGGCTTTTCTTAAAAAAGCTTAAAAGCAATAACAATGGCAACAAAAGAAATACAACATAATACTTAAAAATCATATTTGTAATGATGAAACTAAAAGGAAATTTAGTTGCATTGAAACTAAGGTTAAATTGAAAATCCAAAGAGTTTATGATACTGAACAAGTTATAAACCTAGATACAGTGTTAACTAACTTAACTAACAGCTATGGAAACTAAGAAAACCAGATAAAACATAAACCTTAAAACCTAAAGTTATGGGAAATAAGACTAAACCCTAAAATATAAACATTAAACCCTAAGGTTATAAAGAAGAAGACTAAACCCTAAAAGATGAAGAGAAAATTTCTAAAACATGAAAAATAGTTAAATCTCTAGTGTCTATTATGTTTAGCCAATTTTTGGCTTTTTTAGCAGATTACAGACCAAAAAAAATAGTGACCAAATTGCCCTTGATCATCTAATTTTGGTTGGGGGACATGTTGGACAAGGACTACCCCTACGATCATTTTTGTCTCCCTTTGACAATGACATCCGACACCCATGACCCGGTATCACGATATCCTCAACAGTTTTGAAATGGGGTCATTTGGAAATTTGGGTATCACAATACCACTATTGGTGGCTCAATCTTCATTATTTTCAATACTGTCAGGAGTATCACGACTTTCATGCTTCGATATCACAATACCCCCTTCTAAGTGATGTTTACGTGTCGTTTGGGCCATCGTGGACTCCTTGCATCACTCACCAAACTCGTTAGATTCTCCTAGTGCCAATTGTCCATATCAGGTCTCAAAATAGCACAAAATGAAAACTAATCATTTATTAATGCAAATAACTAAAACCAACTAAAAACACGACAAAAACCTTTAAATTGCTCGAAAACAAGCTCGTTAAGTGTAATGGAGAGCCTAATTTGACATATCAAATTATAACGGATCAGGGAGATTGATAGCTTGTTGGCATTTTGAGGGAATCAATCCTGTAGGGGTATGGCTTGGCATAGGTGTATGACGGTTGAGTTACACAATCAACTTGATCTTTGATAGCTTCTTTGATGAATTTCTTGAGTTGATTGGCAGTGACAACATCATTGGTTGTCGGTTGAGGATATTTGGAAACTTACACATTGGATTGTTCAACAAGCTCCTCTAATTGATTCTTATGTTGGCCTTCTTCATTGATGGGCCTCTTCTTTGCAAGGTTAAGGTCCTTTTTATCACAAAGGCCATCTAGTCTTCATTTTCTTTGAGGCTTGCGGTAAGACTCTCCACTGTCTTTGCTAATATCACCTGTCTTTCCAAGGATGTGGTGTTGGTCAACTTGACATTCATCACTCCAGAATTGGGCTTCGGGGGAGATGATGGAATGGCATGGTCACTTGATTGAACATCTTTTCCCTTAAATGATAAGCAGCGAGCTACACTTGATCCACGAGGAAAGACTTTTTCTAGCTCATAATTTGGTAAAGAAGAACCATAAAGTGGATTGTCACTAAACATTAAAGAAGTTTATCTGAACAACTCCAAAAGAGCTTTTGTCTTCTACCTAGTTCCATAGGGATAGTGAAGTTGTACGGGCTACAAGATTAGTTTAAACAGACTTGTTGATGATGATCTTCTTTGAGGCCATCACAACTTTAAAATTTAACTTTGAGAGAAGAGATGAAAGGCAGATATTATCCCACCGGGTGTGCCAAAAATTTGTACACACAAATTTCGAGTCAAAAGTTAACTTGAAAATTTGGAGGCAAATTTATTATTAACTTTGTAAGAAAGATACAATCTTTAGATTTCTTTAGAAAGAAAACTCTTTTGATTCTTCTCTCCGGTTTGACTTTGAACCAAGGGTCTTCTAACTTGGTTTTGGATGGATGTGGATTGCTTCAAGTGTTGTTTTAATGTGCTCTTGAAATAGTTTTAGACCTCATTTCTTCAATTGATTTGGATCGAAAGGTGGCTTTCTTCAAAAATGACTTTTTTCTTCTTCTATATGGTTGAATTGGATCAATGAGCGGTTTTCTTCAAAATTGATTCGACGTTCTTTGAAATTTCTTCAAGTTTTTGGGCTTCTTTAGAGAATACTATAGAGATTTTCTAGGCTTCTTAAACTTGTGTGTATAGAATGGCTTAGGTGACCCCTTTTTATAGTGCCAATTACTTAAATAAAATAGAGTCCCAACCTTATTCGAGATTGGATTCAATTGAACATTGATGGTGCAATTACAGAGAGTTTTAGTATTGTCGTGATTGGAGATGTACTGCGAGATCGGAATAGGAGTTAGATTCTTGGATATAATCGGTTTGTGGGAACATGCTCCATTTTGGATGTTGAATTTTAAAGTATCCTAGAAGATTTAGTGATTGCACTTGATAAAGGTTTTGACAGTATCATTATTTTATCAGACAGACTAGAGGCGGTTCAAGCTATACAAGGTAGTTTTACAAATGTCTCAAATTATGCTTTGGTTAGGAGAATCCAACATTCTTTCGCTAAAGTTGCGCATTGGTTATTTCATCACGATTCTAAAGAAGATAACAAAGAGGCCGACAGTCTAGCTAAAATGATAGTTGGTAATGAATGAGGACTTCTATTATTTGAAAGTAGATGTGCTAATGGGCCAGGCCGAACCCAACCAAAATTTTAGGTCTGGCCCGACCCGAAACATGGGCCTAAAATTTTACCCAAGCCCAACCCATATAAAAAAGTTAAAACCCGAGCCCGATTTGTATTTTTTTATATAAAATTTCTTTTAAAACTATAATACATCAAAAATACTAAAAACATTAAGGGTTCGTTTGTTTACATGTAAAAGGTTTTACGGAAAATGTTTTTTGCATTTTCATGTGTTTGTTTCACAGAAAACAGCTTGGTAAACGGAAAATGGCTTACAAGACAATGTAAAATAAGGCTTTTTTCCTGTAAATTGACTTATCCTTTTGAAAAGCGTAAGTCATATTCGAGAAAAGAGCTCCTCTATAGATAAATTTATTTTTATATAAAAATAACTTAAATCAAGCTTAATATTATTATATTGATAATAAATTTTATTTTTATTTTTAAAAAACTTTAAAATTATTAAAATATTATATTTTTCAATATTATTAACATACATATTTAATTATTTATATTTAGTCATATAATAAATTATTAATATAATAAATATAATTTATTAAAATAATAAATCATTTAATATTTCAATTTTATTTTAAAAATAATAATTTTAGATAATATTAATAACATATTATTGAAAATATTCAATATTAATATTTTAATAATAAATATTTATTACAATTATAAATATTTAATAATAAATTTTTTGAAGTATAAAGGTTAAAATATGTCGTAAGTCTATGTACTCTTCACATATTTGCAATTTAGTCTTTGTACTTTTAATTTCAAAAATTTAGTCCATTTACTTTTCAAATTTGAAAATCAAGTCCAATTGTTAACATCGTTAAATTTTTTTGTCAATTTTGTTGATGTCACATTTAAAAATAAAAAATACTCACTTATTGGTCATGTACTTAAAAATGACATTGTAATGAACCTAAATTTAACACAATATTGTTAATATATGAAAAAATAATATAAAATATAAAATTATAGATAAAAATAAATTCAATTAAACAATGAAAAAATAAGAAAATCTCAAATGTATATTTGTTTCATTGAAAACAACTTTTTATGAAATACTTTTAAGAAATCTACCAAATAACAGAAAATATTTTATACAGATTCATCCAAACACCAAAAAATATTAGCTTTTTTAAAAAACTAAATCATTTTCCAGAAGTCATTTTTAGTGAAACAAACAGAGCCTAAAAATAAATGTTTCCCAACAAATTTAAAAAAATATATGTATACTTATATAACACTAAGATAGGTGCAACTTAACAAACAATGCCTCTAAAATAGTAACAAAATTAACAATAAAAACAAAATAGTAACAACATAATAGTGAAATAATAGTAAAATAGTAAAAAAACAACAAGAAAATAGTAAAAAAAAAGTAAAAAACAACAAAAAGAAACTGAAGTGTTTTTTACATATTCGGGTCAGGCTGATAAAGCCTTACCTAAAGTCAGACTCATTTTCTAAATGAGCTTTATTTTTTTTGCCCAAACCCATTTTTCGGGCCTATATTTTTACCCAAACCCTCTCACTTTTTCAGTCGGGCCGAGTAGCCCGACCCCTGAGCAAGTCTATTTGAAACGCCTCCTTGGGGGTTGGGGCATATCTTTTAAGTAATTTCTTGTAATGTTTTTATTCACCAAAAAAAAATCTTGTAGAATTTGAACAAGAATTTAAACTCATTTATTTATTATTTACCTCTTATTAATTTAATTAATTAGAAATAAAAAAATCATTTGATATTCTCACTTAATTTTTATTTTAAATTAGTGATAATATAAAATTTTAATATTTATCTATAAATTAATTTAAATTAATAATAAAAAATAATTATGTCACATATACGATGTCATCATTTTTACCATGATAATTTTAATTTTAACCCATAGTAATTTCAACTTAACATATGACGCTTTCTAATTAGTCCAAAAAAACAAATTTTACATGTGAGTGTGCCATAATCTAATATATACTCATGTGCTTTCATAAAACTTTTATTTAGTTTGAATTTTTATACTTCACATGCAGGTTAAAAAATTTACCAAAAGTATTATTAATATTTTTTTGATCATATTTATGAAGTTTTTTTTTAAGAATACAATTATTATTTTTTTCTTAATTTAGAAAAAGTAATATATCAAGTATAATTTATTTATTTTAAATAACAATTAATTCAAAATGAAATTATTACACTCAAAAGTTTATGACATTAGCTATGACACTAGGTATTTCCTCAATCCAAATTGCTTTTTTTTTTTTTTAAACACTCAATGTTATCCGGATTATTATAATTCAATTTTTGAGAATGATGGAATAAATAATTGTTGTTTAAATTCAAGATATTTTTTCTTTTCTTTGAATACCAATGTCAAGGTCTAAAATCTGGGTTTATTGGTTCATATCCAAAGTGCCATATTGGGTCAAGCTCAAATCAAATTGGTTCAAGAGGTTCATCAGGCTAATGGTCTGGAGCAGATTGAGCCTAAGATGTGAACCCTTTTTTGGGCCCAATACATTTCTACTTTTTTAGTTTAGGGTTTCTGAAATCCCATTTGTCGCAGCATGTTTTGGGAATTGGAGATGGTTGGGAATTGAATTTCTTCAATCGCATTCATTATTAGGGATAATCTTTCATTTCTCACCTTCACTTTTATAAAATGTCTAAAGTGGTATTTGTATTTTAAAATTTTCTAATGTGGTACTTAAACTATCTATATTTATTTTATTATTCAGTTATATTTTTATAAAATGTTCAATGTGGTACATGTATTTTGAAAATATTCAATATGGTACCTAAACTATTAATATGTGTTTTTTTTATTATATATGGTGTTAACACCGTTAATGAATTATTAAACCAGCTAATAAAATTTTGATACATAAAATTTTTGTCCTTCAAATCAAGTCTAATGGATAATATAGCCATAGTGAAAAACTAAATTAAAAAATATAAAACTTAATACTATATTATATAATACCATATTATATAACACCTAGAATTATAATATAATCAAATCTAAAAGGATATTTTACTATATTATATAACATTGAGTTGTTGCCTAATTGATTTATGAAACTAACTCAATTAAGTGCTTAATATATAATATAGATATATTTAGGCTTAATATATCATTTTGCACCCGAGCTTGACACTTCTTTCTAATGTGGTACCGATGTTATCTTTTGGTCTAATATGGTACTTGTATTTGACAAATGTTTTATATTTCAGTACCCAAAGATAATGGTGTTAACTTTTTAGAGTCCGATTTGAGTTTTGAGGATAATTTTGTGAAAGTTAATTGCTGATATTTTTAGGTTTAAATTTTTTTGTAATTTTAATGTGTTAATTATGAATTTGTTTAATTTTTCGTAATCTAATTATTTCATGCAATCATACTATTCTTCATTTTATGAGTAATTATATCAATGTGCACAAAAAAAGCTAGCTTAAATTTCAAAAAGAAAAATTAAGTGAAAGGAATTTGATCTCTTAAACAATGTTTCAAGTTTAAATGTTATAGATGAAGAAATTAATTACAAACAACTTTCTTTAAATTGATGAAACTTTAACTCCGAATATAATTAAAATTTAAGATGATTATCGAATATTAAAGATTTCATTAGACCCAAAGGGGTTAGCTCTTTAGGCCATTGTAGGCTATTTTTGTTATTGTCCTTTTGGCATTTGTCGGCCTATTTTGTTTGGGCTATCACTTCGATGGGCAACCCTTTAGCAATCTGAAGAGCAGTAAAACAACCCCAATCCATCCCAACTACAAATGTCGCTCTAAATTTGTTTTTACTTCCTACTTCTTAACTGGTGTAGTCTCATATCTTTATTTATGATTTTTTTTTTTAAACGTTCGGTAGTAGAAAGACATTATAATTTAAAAGTTTGGTTATAAAGACGGTAGATTTACAACTACAACATAAATATGTCCAATTAATATAATGCATAATAAATTTAAAATTAGACAAAAATTAATTACAATGTAAAAATTAATTAGAGGTGATTATCGGCCAGGTCGGGTCGTAACAGCATTTTAGACTTGTTTTATAGGCATGGCCCGACCTAGTCCTCCCTATTAAATTTTTTTTTATAAAAATAAATTTAAAGAAATATAATACATTAAAAACATTAAACTAAATGTTTCTCAACAAATTGAAAATAAATTAAAAAAAGTTTTTATACTTGAATAACACTAAAATAGGTGCAACTTAACAAGCAAATACTTTTAAAATAGTAGCAAAATTAACAATAAAACAAGAGTTATAAAATATCCAAACAATAACAATAAAATTGTAACAATATAATAGTGAAATGACAGTAAAATAGCAACAATTTTTTTTTTGAAAATTCAAGCTGGGCCCGAGTAAAAAAAATAGTTTACCCGAGGCTCGGCCCATTTTCTAAACAAGCCTTATTTTTTTCTCGAACCCATTTTTCGGTCCTATATTTTTGCCCAAACACTCCCACTTTTCGGACAGGCCTTTGAGTCGGACTAGGTGACTGGACCCACGATCAGGTTGATAACAAGTTGAATTTATATGTTTAACGCACCCAATTTCAATAATTTTTGCTATTGGGTCTGTCGTTTTTGTTTAATTTTATTAGGTACGCAGTTGGAGTATTGAAATTTGAGTTAACAAGCAAGTCATGCTATATTGGAGCACAAGCAATATAAGGGGGCCGAATTGAAAATTTTGAGAAATTTATGACTGATCAGATTTTCTATTTGACTTTGTAAAAGTTAGATTTAGCAAAAAAAATCTATATAAAATCTGATTTTACGTGGTTAGTTGTTAGATGAATCAGGCTAAATTTAGCATATGGAATATATATAAATACCTTGTATGGCAGCTTTGGAAAATAGACCGGAAATTAAATAAAAACCATTTATTTCTTTTCCCTTTCACGTGTCTTCTAGCAATACAAGCATTCTGCCATTCTTTTTCCATTTCTTTACTTTGGTTCAATTGCCCTTTAAGTCCCTTCCTTCACCTATCACCATTACAGTTAAAATCATTCTAATATTCCATTAAACATGATTAGTATCATGCTCAACTAGTTTCCTTTTAGATTTAGTCAAATTATCAATTCAAAAAAAAAAATCATGAGATATGACCCCGCACTAAAAACCTTTCAACACGGTATTCGCTATCTCTCTGGTATATGGGATAGTCACAATCATCCCTTAAAATTGATCCAATTTTAGCTCAAAGTGCATGTTAGGTGGGAGTTGTATTGGTGTACAGTTGGGAAATCAATTCGGTCGTCTACCGTATTTGAGTGGCGTGTCCAATTGGAACAAGCCAGTTGGATTCCATCAAGGGAGGTAGTGATCAGATTTAAATGACCCATGCAGTTGAGGCCGTTAATTTGAGTTGGGCTTTCTAGATTGCAAGGCTGTCGAAATCTTAAACTACTGGCATGAGTTACATTGTTAGAAAATTGACAAGTGTCGATTTGCAAGTCATACCGTTTCACATTCTAATGGAGCTAGAACACAAGGCATTTTGGGTTGTTAAATAATGCAATGTGGAGTTAAATGTTGCAGGTGATTACCGAAAATTAAACATTCAAGAGCTCGAAGAAATTCGACATGACATATATGAAAATGCTCAAATCTATAAAGATAAAACCAAGGCTTCCACAATCAGAAAATATCTTGCAAATAATTTTTAGGTGGTTAGAAAGCGTTACTTTACGACCCCCACAGGAAGGATTTTTACAGGTAAACTTCGAACCAAATGGCTTGGCCCTTTTGTTATTACTCAATTGTTTCCTCCTAATGCAGTTGATATTAAGAGTGAGGAGTCCAGAAAATGTTTCAAGGTCAATGGGCAAAGGTTAAAACTTTTTTACGAGAATTTTCAAGTGCACGTGGTGGAAAAATTAATTCTCGAAGAGCCATACGAATAAATTTTCAGGTCGTCGAGCTAATGACGTTAAACAAAAGCGCTTTTTGGGAGGCAACTCATATTTATTTTAATTTATTTAATTTTGAATTCAATTTAATTTAGGTTGAAAATAAAATAAATAATAATTTAGTAATTTCATAATCATTAAGTTTACCTATTCAAATATAATAACAAGATTATTATTTAATCTATTTTAACGCATTATTTTCCAAGAATGTTGGTAGAGGCTGTCAATTTTTTCTGAAAATTAGATTCCAATCGATACGTGAGCATGCCACGCTCAGTACTGCCATTTTTTTTTTCCATATAACCAATCCAACACAATTCACATAACCTACAAAATAAAAAACCCCAAAACCAACCAAAACCCATAACCTAACCCAAAACCAAACAAGCCTAAACTAACCCAAAAAAAAGGGGGGCAGTCGAAACCTGCGAAACAGGCACAAAAAAAAGAGAGGCCCAAACTGAAAAAAAAAATACCCAACCCCACAAAACCTCACCCCAACCCACCAACTTCCCTTTCTTTCTTTTTCTTTTTTCCCCCATTTTCCCTTCTTTTTTCCCTATCTTTTCTAAAACAAAACCCTAAAAACCTTACATTTCCATGCCGCCACCACCATCGTCGAATGTCATTCCTACCATAATCGATTGCCGAACACCGCCACTACCACAATTGATCACCGATTAGTCTTCCTTTCTCCTTTCCAAGCACCACTGCATTAAAACACCACTATTGAAGAAGCATCATCACATGTTTTTCTTATTTTTTTTCTACATCATCGTTCACCCCTCCCTTTTACAGTGCACCGTCGTTGTTCACATCTCTCCACCACTGCATCTTTACCCATAAAATCGCCAATTTTTCACAACCCAACCACCACAATACCTCATCCCTAAAACACAAAACCCCACTCCTACCTCCATAAACGCTATCATTTTTAAAACCCCAACCACAATCTTTTGAACACCATCAGGACCCTCTACACCACTACCCAAATGTCGTGAACTGCTACCATGAGCAGCTATGATAGACGCCGCCATTCATTCCTCAAAGCCAACACAAGCCACGATTTGTGCTAGAAACCAATGAGCCAATAGATTCTCGACTTCTCTTAATCGGGGTCATAATCATTTTACAGCAGTGCCCGTTATTGGCATTGATGACGAAGATTCAAAACCATCTCCACCACCACCAATACAAGTTGCTAAACTGAGTCGACACCACCATTGAAGGAGTTCGACGCCGAATGAGCTAGACGACTCACAAGTCTATTCGAACGCTTCTGACAGCATAAGGTATAATGTTCCAGTTTTCCACTCGATTTTTTGTTGTTTACATATCCAACAGATCACTTAGATGGAAGTAGCACCTCTAATTACCGTGACAAAAAACCATTAAATTGAAACGAGCAAGCACCTTCATGCCAAACAAGGTTAGCTACCTAACATTCTAGATGACCACCACCACACCAGTGAAGAGGTGAGCCAGAATCAATCCCAAACAGTAGTATTGAGGCTGATGATATATCCAGTTCGCCAAATAGTCTTGCCAAAAAGGAGTACCAACCTCTGAGAGATAATAAGTGCGGCCAATGAGGGTGTACCTATACGATGCCGCCAGAAACTAGGCTTCGGGAATTTTTTTTAATTTCACAACCTAGAACAGTGTACGAGATACAAGAAAATTTGACATCGTCCTATCCCGGTCTATAAGTATATCTTTCTCTTTACCCTTGATACACTTAATATGTGTGATTCTATGTTTAATTATTTTGATGCTATTGGTTGGACGTTGCATGTAAATATTCATTGTACTGTATTTTTTGAGCTCGTATACAAATTTTATGCAACATTTAGTTTCGATATAAATGTCGTTAGGATTGTCGAAAACCCCAAACGTAATTTGATTCAAATTATTAGGTAATACATTTAGCATGTCAATTTTGGATTTTAACATAGCTATGGGTTTCGTTGACCCTGACGATGTTAAAACTGACTCGTACCATACAGCTTTATTTTAAATACCTAGCAATTCCAATGCCGACTCAGCTTACTCGGCTCTAACTCACTCTTTGCATTGCACTTACAATTCTAAGACCTCTAAAGCCTTACTGGTGCATGAACCGGCCCTAAGATGTATTCATAGATTCCTTGCTTTTAACTATTCAAGTCGAAACGATTATTTATATGTCTTAACTAAGACAAAATCATTTTTCTTGTAGTGCATGCACTTCGATTATAGGGTCAACTTAGGATATTGGCTTGCACATAGTTTTCATGTCGTAATTCGGGCCCACCGACTTCTCATACTCGGCCCATACATCACTCATTTAGCCACAAACATTTTTTTCATCCGAAATTGATTTTTCATCTCTCATATATGTTTATACTATGGATCCTTTAGATGAATATTGTATGGATTTTATGGGTTTGCTTGTCAACACCCCTGTTGCATTTTATTTTGTTTTCCCAGGTACAGGAACTGCTCAAAGCAATAGAGTGTTCTGACGAACACACAATCTGACTCCTAAAGAACAACAGGAGTAGCCCTTCGCTTTGGAAGAAAGACTAAACTGCATTGAGGCTCGCCTAGCAACAATGGAAGCCAACATCTCAAGCATCCTCACCATACTGCAAAGTGGTTACTTCCACCATCCTTCGCCTCATTAAAACATACACAGGGAATATACTTGACCCTATGTTGTTTATTTATTATTGTACATTGAGGGCAGTGTAGGTTAAGTAGGGGGTTCATGTGTTTTGCTATTTCTCGTTCTTAGTTGCATGTGTTGATTCCCATATTGAAAAAACTCCCTCAGTTGCTTTGAAATTTCAATTCTCATGCTTAGTTAACTCGAATGCTTATGTGAATCATGAATAATTGCTTATTGCTCAATTTGATTGACAAGTGATTTGTAGAATTGTAGATATTTTGAAAAAGTCAATATTCCATGAAAATTGTTAACTTCTTTTTAAACTTGCCTAATAAAAATACTCGATAAAAAAATTAATAATTTTTTTATACGTACTCCATTGATAGCTTAGTTATGAGTGAACAGTTCAGGAATGTGACCGAATTGAGTAACCGGGGTAAGGTGCATGGGCTGTCATCTTATCTAGAGTCACAAGATTCAAAAGAAAAACTGAAATTTACAAACAATTTGCTGACCGAGCTAGTGTTAAAAAAACTTTTTGGAGACAAGTCGAATTGAGTAACCGGGTTGAGGTGCTTAGGTTGTCATCTCATATCGCGTAAAAAGATTTTCCTATGTCCTGATCTAGTAAAAAAATATATATTTACGATCATTTTTCAAATTTTATTAAAGCTTTAATTTAGTGAAATAGTTGATTTTATTGCATAATGTTAGAATTTTAAACACTTGTTAGATAAATTTAGCAACTGCTCATTCATGCTTCACTTAAGTTGTTTGCATTTTACTTGATTGTGGGATGAGATTTAATTTCAGAGTAAGTTGTAGAATTGTTTCTAGTATGGGAATACATAACATGCTTGAGGACAAGCATCGGCTAAGTAGGGAGGATTTTCTAACAAGCTGAATTTATATGTTTAACGCACCCAATTTTGATGATTTTTTCTATTGAGTTTGTAATTTTTTGTTTAATTTTATTAGGTACATAGTTGGAGTATCGAAATTCGAGTTAACAAGCAAATCGGGCTAAATTGGAGCACAAGCAATAAAAAGGGGCCAAATTGAAAATTTTGAGAAATTAATGGCTAATTAGATTTTCTATTTGACTTCGTAAAAGCTAGATTTAGAAAAAAAATCTATATAAAGTCTGATATAAAATTTGATTTTATGTGGTTGGTTGTTAGATGAATCAGGCTAGATTTAGCATATGGAATGTATATAAATACCTTGTATGGTGGCTTTGGAAAATAGATTGAAAATTGAATAAAAATCATTTATTTTTTCTCTTCCACACGTCTTTTAGTAGTACAAGCATTCTGTCATTCTTTTTCCATTTCTTTACTTTGGTTCAATTGCCCTTTAAGTCCTTTCCTTCCTCCACCTATCACCGTTACATTTAAACCCATTCTAATATTCCATCAAGCATGATTAGTATCATGCTCAACTAATTTCATTTTAGCTTTAGCCTGATAATCAATTCGACAAAAAAATATTGTGAGATATGAACCCGCACTAAAAATCTTTCAACATGGTATTCAATATCTCTCCGGTATACGGGATAGTCACAATCATCTCTTAAAGTTGATTCAATTTTAGCTCAAAATGCACGTTGGGTGAGAGTTGTATTAGCGTACAGTTGGGAAATCGGGTTGGTCATCTACTATATTTGAGTTCCCGCAAACAAATTATCATTACCAATTGGAAAAAACTAGTTGGGTTATGTCAAGGGCAGTAGTGATCGAATTTAGACGACCTACGCAATTGAGGCCATTAATTCGAGTTGAGATTTCTAGATCACAAGCCTGCCGAAATCTTAAATTACGAGATCAAGTTACGTAGTTAAAAAATTGGTAAGGGTCGGTTTGTAGGTCGTACCGGAATCGACTACACAAGAAAATTTTGTGGTTGAGACATCCTTGATTGCTATAACCCACTTAACGTTTGGAAGGGAAAATCCATTTTTCACGAATCAATTTGGCTTCGAAGTGTACCAAGGCCAAGGCTAAGAATTCACTGATTTGATTCACCGATTTATTTTAATTTTTTTAATTTTATTTTACAATCATAATTCTGTTATTATTTTATTTTATATCGCCCCTTTTTATTTTATAGCTCTGCACACACAGGTCGTGGGCAAAACAGTTGCCTAAACTTAGGAACCTGGTCAAGAAAATAGTAAAATTAGGAATCGCAATCTTTGTGGGATTGACCCTACTACTCTATACTACTATTTAATTAAGTTAAAGTGGAGGAATTTATATCTGGTGGTTTCGACACCCATCACAAGTCTAAATCCAACAATTACAATACATAACAAATGAAAAACTGAACAATAGCTAGATTAATTTGGAAATAACTCTATAAAACCCATACAAAACATGCACTTATGGTAAAAGGAAATCCACACATCGCAATTACAAAATTTGAAACCTCAATATTTGTTCTTAATTGAAATCATATAATTATTTTTATATTTCATAATCATATTTAAAATTTTTATTTATTAGATATTTATGAATTTTGATTATTCATAACATTCATATAACATTATGTATGATTTTAATTAATTTTATTATTTTGTATTCATGAAGTATAATCACATAAAAGGTTTATTCATACTATCTAGTTGTAGAATCGTAAAATGACCAACTAATATTGAATCAAATGAAAACTTTTGTTTGCCTTTATCAACTACATCTTCTTCCTATTGTAATGCATCATTCTATAAATGTCTCACATTTTATTCAATTTTAACGGTTAAATAATTTTTGTTAATTACTAGTTTAATTATTATTACTATACTAACTTAAAAGTTGTAGATTTTAACATATCTTTAAATATAATTAGTTAAGTTTTAAAGGATTTATAAATAGTTTAATAAAAATATAAATAATAAATAAATAATCTACCTCTCTATCTTGAGTTTAGAACCTCATTTACATCATAATATATAATAAATATTATAAATAATAATATTATTTAAATTTAATATGTTATTAATGAATCATATGAAGTTATTTGCGAACATCGTAAAGTAGCAATAATTTAGCTTTTTGATAACATTGTCATCCCTCCTCATAAAGTAGCAATTAATTAAGTTTTAAGGGATTTATAAATATGTGGTGTTTTTAAGGATGGCCAGTCTTTCCCCAGAATTTCCCTATCGTCCACAGTGGAGGATAAGGCCACCAAAAAAGGTTCGAATGAGAATTGATCAGTCGATTTCTATAGATCAGTTTACGGGTATGGAGGTTTATGAAAGCCTCAAAAGATTTGATGAAAAGTCTATTGAGGGAATGTCTTTCAAAGATATTGTAACACCCCAAACTCGGCCTAGACGTTACGACCAGATCTGACGTGTCACATTAAAGTGTTGTTTGAAAATCGGGCTTGTCGATAAAAGTTCATTACTAAATTTTAAATCCCATTTAAACAATTGCTATTGAAAACGTTAATGTTGTTCATGTTGTCCAATTATAGGTCATACCAATTGTTATATGTTTATCAATCTGAAATAAAAACCACGGAAGCCTTTTCTAGTTGTAAACTTTAAGATTTGAAAAACGTGATTTTCTTTAGAAACAATTATTGTTTTAAAAACCCGTGTTTCCTAGTCTAGCAGGTTGAAATAAAAGAAAACACCAAATAGAAGTTAAAACCTCAATGACCTTATTACAAAAATATCAACCCCAAAATGAAATATTAAAAAGGCTAGATATAAACTAAACTACTCGCGAACATGTGGCCACTTTCGACTCCCTCGCAACTCCAAATCATCTAAGGCTGGGGATTACCTGTACAGTTAAAAGAAAATGGTGAGTTACGAGAACTCAGTGTGTAATCCCCTATCATGCAGTAACAGTCTGGGCCCGAGCCTTATTCAGTAACAAATCAGTCTGGGCTTTAGCCCTATACAGTACAGAGTGGGTCTAAGCCCAAAGTCATAACATTGCAGAACAGATATGCAACCCAACCCAATCCAGCCAACACACCACCCATACCAACTAACACACCATGTGGGGACTAAGTCGACCCACCCAGCCAACACACCAATATCGCAGCATAGCTGCTAATAGTAACGCAGCAAAGCTACTAATAACAATAAACGTGGCCAAGCCACTAGATCAGAATACGTGGCGAAGCCACTAGAACAGTAAAAACGTGGCAGAGCCACTAGTACAGTACTTCTTTCAAATCAGAATCCCAACCCCAATGCAGAATGTCGTGTCATAAATAGTACATGTATGCAGTATGTCATATTCAGTTTACACACATCAACTAAACTACCACTAGGGGTATAATCGTCATTTCGTCGGTTAGGGGTAAAATGGTCATTTCACCCCTCAAGGGTATTTCGGTAATTTTACCCTTCGAGGGTATTTCAGTAATTTTACCCTTCGAGGGTATTTCGATAATTTTACCCTTTGAAGGTATTTCGGTATAGTTTACGACCTTTCCAAAGGCCTTCCATCGTCTCGAACAACTCGAATAACTTATATGGCCAAAATAGTGTAATTGGGCCCAAAGCCTACTATTCGGCCCAAGTGGGCCCACAAACTCGTGTGGCCCATTCAGTCCAATTTCAATCACGGCTATGCGATCTTCGCGGCCCAATCCATTATTTGTCACTATCGTGAATTTTACCCATGTAAGTCCCATAAGCCCATTGGGCCCACATGGCCCATCTCGGCCCAACGAAGCCCATTACGAACTAAGCCCACGAGAAAGCTCGTTGTGGCTTCTGCAGTCTAGCGCCCATGTTCATAGGCTCGGCTTACTACATGCACGATCGCACGCTCATGCGGCATCGTACGTCATATTTTCGACTTTTCAGCATTTAGCCGATCTACAGTCTTAGAGTGTAACCATTATATACTTTCGGCTTTTCAGCCGATTATCAAATGCTGCATACGTTTACACACCTGTTCGCGAAACTAGATAAGATCTATGCTCTCCGAATCCTACAATCCACCAACATATCGTATCAGATTTACACCAATAAGGTTAACGCATACTCTTAATCCACCACCGTTATTAACTTAAACCATAACCACTCACCTTGCTCGAACTCATCGATACTAGCGTCTCTCTGCTGATCAAAGGCGATTTCCCCCTCCTAACAGGATTTGATGTAACAGAAATTGTTAGAAACAATCCAACATTCGCCCCCCAGAGAAAAAGAAAGGAAAACCGAAGTTTGATCATAAAGCCATAAGAAATCTAACTAATAATGAAATAATAAAGTGATTGCAATATTCCCCCTTACCAATACCAATTACCAACGTATTTCGGCAGTTGTCTGACAAGAAGATTCGGCTCGAACCAAGAAGAACCAAAAAGATTTGAGAGGGAGAGAGTATGAGTATTCAACCTAGCAGAGAAAGGGAGACCAAAAATTGGAACAGAATAAGAAATGGAAGTAAAAGAGAAGGAAACTACCAATTCGGCAGAGAGAAAAGTGTAGAGAAGAAAGAAAGGCTTCAATGGAGAATTCAGGAATTGGCAATAATGAATGATAGTTGAGAGAAAAGGAAAGTGGAAGAAAGAAAGACCCGAATGGTCAAAAATGTTCCACGAGATGCCACGAAAGAAGTACATCCCGAAATGAAAAAGAGAAAACCCTAAACCCTCACAAAGCCGAAAATGCACCCAAAATGAATGTCATAGCCGAATTTCCCCTTACTGATGCTCTCCCAATCGGCCAAGGATCCCCACACATCCCAACTCCTTCAAACTCTCCACCAATTCCTCCTTGAATTGCTCCCAGCCTCCTATTCAAATTTGTTGACCAAGTCTCCATCCTCCTCTGCAGAGTTTGATTCAAACTCTACCTCTCACACCACCAAGTCAAAAAATAAAATCCCCCTATTTGCATGCCATGAGATTCGAACCCCAATTCCCTTGCCATCTTAGTGACGCCACAACCATCAAGCCACATGCTCTTTTTGTGACATAAAATCACACAGATTTAAACATAAGTCCTAAATGCTAACAGCCAATTTCACTTAAGAGCAAAAACTAAAAATTTTCCAAGGCTCAGACTCGAACCCAAGCTTCCTAAAAACTCCTCAAACACACTCAAATACTTAACCATTGAAGCACACATGGAAATTAAGCCAAAACATGCAAAATTACAAACCCTACATTTTTGGGGCGTAACAGATATGTTAGTTGGAATTATGAAATCTTTGGGGAGGGATGTGCAAGGAAGTGTGGAGGATGATTTTGGGACAGAAGACGGTTTACCATCGATCAGATTCTCTAAGTGGGTTCATCAAGTTTTATACAATAGTATGGCTATGATGGTTGTTGTAAAGTTATTGGGTCGAAAAATTGGATTCCAAACTCTATATAATAGAATTTATCATATCTGGAAATCTTCTACTCTGATAAGTATCATGGACTTAGAAAATGATTATTTCTTGGTGAAATTTCAGAAGAAAGTAGATTATGTTAGGGCCCTTACAGAAGGACCATGAATTGTGTTTGGACAATATCTAACGGTTTAACTATGGTCATAATATTTTTTTACTTCTCAACCTTACACGTCGAGTATGTTCGCTTAGATTCGATTCCCTAGTATTCTGGGATTCATGTACCGAAATAGTGTGTTAACAAAGATTAGAGAAATAGTGGGACATGTAATCAAACTAGATGATACTACTGGTAATGCACAAAGGGGTTGTTTTGTTTGGATGGCTACCCTTCTTGATCTTAACAAACCTTTGATTTCGAAATTCAAGGTGGATGGACGTATCCAATAGGTAGAGTATAAATCACTACCTAATGTGTGTTTCTCATGTGGCTGCTATGGACATTTGAAAGATATGTGCAATGTTGGATCGGCATAGGAAAGTCAAAACGATGAAGGAGCGGAGCCCTCTGAGGATCGTAGGGAATCTTATTTTGAAATTAAGGATGTTGATAATAAAAATTTTGGGCCATGGATGTTGGTTGATAGCCAGAGTAAGAGAAATGGCCAGAAACAAGACAGTGACCGGGAAGCTAAAAGAGGGGTGAATTTGTCAGGATCCAGATTCAGACTTTTAAAAAATTTGAAAGAGGGTAATAGGGAGCCAATTAGGGAGTCAAATCCCAATAATTATGCTAGTTTAAAAAGAAAGGATGTTGCTATATATAATAATCCTCTAGGAGAAGATAATGAAATGTGCAAAGGAGATTTGATTCTAATTGCTAATTCCTCAAATTCGGGGGCAATGGATCAGCTAGTGGATTTGGGCTGAATGAAGGGAAATGAGGATCCCATAACCTAACCCGGTAGCTTTTAAAAATAGTGGGCCCACCTATGCTTTCTTTTAAATAAGTCGTTATGCTTGTGGGCTTTAATGGAGAACTTTTGAGTGAAGTTGACCCAAATAATGGTCTCGTATCATCCAAGTTTGCTTGGTGATGGTAAGGTGCAAGCGTCGATGGGAGAAGCAGGTGAGTTCCTTAAACAGTTAAAAAGTGGAATTAATTCTAATTTGGTTGAGCAATTCGGTGATACTACCTGTAACACTGAAGCCCATACGGTTGTGAGGTTTGTTGAGAACTAAAATCCCAACCTTCCTAGAGATGTTGCAAAAGTTGGTAACCATTTAAGAACGTTGGATGCCCCCCAACTAGCGACCAATCCTCAAAATTGGGTGAACAAAAAAAAAGCTAAAAAGTCAGTAAATCTACTTAAAGGAAAAAAAATTAGTAGATTTAGTATTTGGGCATCGAATCGAATCCCTATAGCTGAAGCTATGTATATGGTTGTGAATAGAATTGAAGATGGGATTTCGAAAATAGATTCGAGTAGTAACATCGAGAGTAACTTGGTAGCAAATGACATCGCTGATGTAGGTGCTTGAAATGGATTTGGTTCTAATTGTCTTTTATTTAGGATGTTACTGAATTTATTTGCTTGGAATTGTTAAGGTTGCGTGAATCCTAAATTTGTGAGGATTGTTAAAGATTATTTTTCTGAGTTTAAAGTTAATGTTGCTACTTTCTTAGAAACTAGAATCAATGGGACAAAGGCTGATGGTATTATTGAGAAAATTGGTATGGATTGCTCCCATCGGATTGATGCTCATGGTTTCGTTGGGGGAGTGTGGGTTTGTTGGAATAAGAATGTTCTTATTGATATTCTCATTAATGATCCACAATTCGTTCACTGTCGTTTGAAAAATGTGAAGGGATCATCAGATATTCTGGTGACTTTTGTTTATGGTTTTCTTAATAAGTAGAAGCATAAGATCTTATGGGACGAACTCGGTTTTCTTGCTCAATCTATTATTGAACATTGGATATTACTTGGGGACTTCAATTCTATTCTGATTTTGGAGGAAAAGAGAGGGTGACTTAATTTATCAGGATGCAAGTTATTTAATAATTTTGTACACAATAATGGTTTAAGGGGCCTTGGATTTAAGGGACATCAATTTACTTACAAAAGAAAGGTGACTTTTAAGAGACTCGACAAGGCAATTGGGAATTGTAAGTGGTGCCGGGTTTTCCCTAAAACGGCTATTTTTCATCTCTCGTGCTTGAAATTGGACCATATGACCATTTTATTGTCTTTAAGTTCACTAAAAAATGCTCGAGTTGATAGGCTTTTTCGCTTCTTAGCCCTTTGGGTTAGTCATCCGTCCTTTGCACAGTTTGTTAAAGAAACTTGGAATAATGATGTAGATTTAACAAGTAATATCGAATTAATCACTTCGAATATGAAAAGATGGAATCCGGAGGTTTTTAGTTATAACATTAGAAGAAATCTTGCTCGTTGCATGGAAAAAACCCAAGAAGCCTTAGATTGAAGGTATTTTAGAAACCGTTTGAAACTTGATTGTAAGTTGTGTGTTAAGTATGAGAAGATCCTTGATGGGGAAGAGTTGTTATGGAAACAAAAGTTGAAAGTGGACTGGTTTCATTTAGGCAACCGAAATACAAAAATTTTCCATAATAATGAGTCAGCTAAAATAAGTCTTAACAAAATTTCTACTCTGAAGATTGAAGACCAATGGTGTTATGACAATGGTGTTCTCCAAGAGAAAGCTGTCAGGTTCTTTTTTTCACTTTATTCTTTGGATGATCTTTCTTTTAGTAGCTTTCCTTTATGTGGATGTTTCCCGATTTTGGATTTTGTTTCCTTGGAAACTCTTACGGCAGATATGACTAATGAGGAAATTAAAAGTGCTTTATTTAGTATAGGCTCGTTGAAGGCTCCGAGTCTAGATGGTTTTCATTCTTTATTCTATCAGAGTTAATGGGATACGGTTGGGGTAGACGTATGTAGATGGGTTCGTGGAGTTTTTTCTAATCGGTCTATCAGTAGCAGTATCAATAAGACTTTTTTGGTGTTGATTCCAAAGACTAGAGCCCCTGAATCTATGGCTCAATTCCGACCAATTAGTCTTTGTAACGTTCTTTACAAGGTTGTCACAAAATTTATTGCGAGCTATCTTAAGCTAGTGTTCCCTTCACTTATTGCATCGAATCAAGTTAGGTTTGTGGCTGGAAGGTAGATTATAGATAATATTTTTATTGCACAAGAGGTGGTCCACTCGATGCGTACAAAAAAAGGGAAGAAAAGCAGGATCGCCATTAAAGTGTATTTGGAGAAAGCCTACGATAGAATTAGGTGGGATTTTATTTGAGATACTTTATCGGATGTTGGTTTTCCTTCGAATCTATTCAAGTATGGAATATATCACTAGATGTCCATGTAGATTTTATGGAATGGGAGGCCATCGGTTGAATTTTTTTTCTAAACAAGGGCATTAGACAATGTTGCCCGATGTCTCCTTACATTTTTGTGCTTTGCTTGGTGAAATTTGGTCATCTTATTAACAAATGTGTGGAGGATAAGGCTTGGAAACCTATTGTGTTGGGTGAGAATGACCCTACATTATCGCACTTATTCTTTGTTGATGGTCTCTTGTTTGCAGAAGCAAATTTAGATCAGGCAAGGAATATAAAGAAGGTGTTTAACATATTTGGAGCTCCCTTGGGATATAAGGTTAATGGACTCAAAACCACTGTGTTCTTTTCTGGTAATATTGAATCTAACTTTGCTAATGATATTTGTAGTGTCCTTGGTTTTCACCAAATTGATGACTTTGGAATATATTTGGGTTTGCCTTTTTTTCACCAACGTATAACGACCAATACTTCCAAATTTATCGTAGACAAGGTAAGACGAAAATTGGATAACTGGAATGCTAAGATACTTTCTGTGGCAGGACGAGTTACTCTAGCTCGGTCAGTTTTGTTATCCATCCCCAACTACTTTATGCAAATTGTTAGAATTCCATCTAGCATTTGTTCTGAAATAGAGAGGATTGCTTGAAGATTTATATGGGGGAGTTCTGAAGTTACTAAGAATCTGTCTTTGGTGAAATGGGGGATGTTTGTCAGCCTTTGTTTAATGGGGGACTTAGTGTTCGCTACCTTAAGGAACAGAATGAGTCATTTTTGTTAAAGTTAGGTTTTAATCTCGTAGCTAATGATTAAGCATTGTGGGTTAGAGTACTCCGATCTAAGTATAAACTTTTATGAGATTGCCCTGAAGACATATCTAAAAGCAATTATTCTTTTGTGTGGAGATCTCTTGCCAAGGTTTGGCCCCTTCTACATCAAAGTATTCTTTGGCTGATTATTGATGGGAATTGTTGGAAAAACAGGTTTGGAAAACGCAGCGGAAAATTAATTTAGGGAAAATTAGAGTTTTAAATTTTTTTTCCAAAACAAGATCTTGGTTGTGATATCTAAAGTAATAAACACTTAACCAAAATTGTACCTTTTCGATTCATCTAGGATGAACGCTTCGACCGAATAGTCTTCTTGGCTATCCTCAAGCTCACGTCTATAGAGTGTGGGCTCGTTTCGAATCAGAAAACTTTTCACAAAAATTACCAGTGAGGTAATTTTAGAATTTCTCTAAACTTTTGGGTCAAGTTGTAAATCAGAAAAATATCTCTAGAATTTTTCTGGAATAATCTTTTTAGAGAATTTTCTCTCTACTACTTTTTCTTGAATTTAAATGTGTGTAAATAATGGTTCAAGACTCTCTTTATATAGGGAGAGTTTAGAGAGTTCAACTATTATTAAACTTAATCATTTTTTATTAAATTAATATAATATTTATCAAGATAAATATTAGATTAGATTTAATATTAAATCTTATTAAAATAATAGAATATTTATCTACAAGATAAACATTAAATTTAATTTAATATTAACATAATCACTTTAATATTAAATTAATAAAATACTATTAAGATAGGTATTAAAATTAATTTAATATTAAATTATTAAAATATTATTATTTTTGGAATAATTAATTTGAAATCAAATTCTTTAATGGAATTCCGGTAGGAATGTAACTCTTTCACTACTCAATCATCGATGACCAACTGTCGTCGGCAACTGAGACACTACTATCGCAGCCACCGACATCGCCATGTCCGGTGATGTAGGTGCGACACCTTTACAGCACCCCAAGCCGGTTCGAATGCTACCAGCTTAGTCCGAGTCAATGACCTGACAAGTTCAGTTTGGCCACCGGTTGGACCATCGGCCTGGTTCAACCATGTTTTGGGTCTTAGTCTCGATTTTGGGCTCCTAAGCCCAATTTACAATCTCAAGTCCAATTTTCAAGTTCAATTATCTATTGGGCCAATTGTTTGAATTGAAAATTAACTTTTAAAAATATTATATTAATTTTAATTTATTTGATGAATTTAATTTTACTTAATCAAAATTAATTTTTCCAAAAAATCACTTAGATTTTCCAAATTAATTTTTTAAGAAAATTCTTTAATCAAATTCTCTAGTTGAACAATCTTACGACCACCTAACTTAATTCCTTATCGAATAAATCGACTCAATTAAATTATTCCCAAATTCATAGAATTTTCTTCTGATTCAAATGCAGTCTGATTGAACTTTTGTTAAGCTAGCAGAGGGACCAATCGGACATATACAATTAGGCTCTAGTGATTGCAATTATGTCCACAAGCATCGTTCCGATAATTCGCAATTATTTAATCATGGATTCAATCCACAAGAAGTACCATGATTGAAAACTCCTTATTATATACTCTTTACAAAAGCAGTTCATCCAACTACTTTGTCCAATGACTTCGTCATGTGTGTGTTACCCTCATATGATATCCTTGATTCCTTTGAGTTAAATCTGATCACTCAATATAATCTTATTTTATCTCATTGTCACGATTGTGTTTTCTTAATGATTAATATGATCACTGTCAACAAATGACTATGATAAATTGCTCGTTTGAGAACAACCAGCACGTGGCCAAGTTCCATATTTATCAATCCATACAATGCCAATGGGAGGATATCATTATCTCTTTAATTGAGTTATGAATTTCACTGTTGCTAGTAAGGCCATACCATACACAATTTTATGTACCCAACATACCAGCTATGGGCTCGATCATCTTTAAAGCATAAGCGTTCACTTATATCAAAGCATACGTATGTTCAGTGACTAACTCGGGGTTTAGGTAAATCACACCATGAATGTCAAAAGTGAATTAATTCACAAACGGATTCAAAATTAATTCATTTTGGGTCCAGTCTAATGTATGAATATGTTTATGTCTCTACTCATGGAGTCAACTGCTCCGATAGCCAAGACTAGTCATCTCCTCTATAACATCCTGAATTTATGGGCTTGTGCATTTTGTGCAGTGTATGCTTAAAATATTAAATTGGGAGTTTGAGATACAAATGGGGCTCAAATTGGGTTGAGGCCTTGTTTTAAATATTTTATTTAGACACTCTAGGGGCTTAAATTAAAGTTTAGTAGTTTAAGTGACATATTGGGCTTGTGGCCCAGCAACTAGGGGCACAGTAAAGGGGAGCTATAGTGGCGTCACTTGTGCATGAGGAAGGCCCAAATTTTGGCAGCTTGAAGCCCAGGTTTTAGGGCTAAAATTCGGCACTTGAAGAGGAGCTAGGGGGGACGGCACAAGGCTATTATTTAGGGATTTATTTTATGTGGATAATAAGCAGATAAAGGCTATTATTTAGGGACTTATTTTATATGGATAATAAACAGATAAAGGCTATTATTTAAGGATTTATTTTATGTAGATAATAAGCAGATAAAGGCTATTATTTAGGGACTTATTTTATGTAGATAATAAGCAGATAAAGGCTATTATTTAGGGATTTATTTTATGTGGATAATAAGCAGATAAAGGTTATTTTTGAGGAGATAATAGATCAAGATAAGGGAAAGGGATGAGGTTAATCTCTTGATTGCAGAGTTGGCCGAAAATCAATCTCTGCTAAGGGGAGGAATCGGTTTTCTATATAAAGGGAGGGATGTCGAAATTTGCTGCTAAAGCTCTCATCTTTTCTCTTTTCTCTGCCGAAATTTCTACTCTATTCTTTCTCTCTTCTCCTTTCTTTTTCTAACAGAAACCAAAACTCCTGAAGTCTCAATTGCCGAAACCCTGCTATTTTTTCCACTTTTCTTTTGGCCGAATCTCTCTACCCATTCCTTGCTTTTATTTTTTCCAATTCTTTAAAGCCGAAATCACTAAGATCTCACCTCCTGAAGTTGCCGAATCTTCTTTAATGGAGTCTACTTGTGCCGAAATTTGAAGGAAACAATAAGTAAGTGTTGATTTTGGGATTTCAATGCTCTTTCGGCTTTTCAAAGTACTTAGCCGAATGGCTATTAGAAACTAATCTCTTATTTCACTTTTATTTTCAGCATTCTGGGATCTGAAGAGGAGTCAATCGTGTAGATCTCTAAGTCATAAGTTCAGTAATACTCGAATCAAGGTACTTCTGGGATTTCAAGGTAAGAAAGTCTATTGATTTTAGTATGTAAAAACGGAAAGAAAACTAACCATGGCCGATTATAGGAGAAAGCCTATTTTTCATATCTTTCTGGCTTTTTAAGCAAGTTGTAGATCGGTTAAGCAAGAGTATCGACACTAATCAGGTGTGTAACACTTCCACACCATTAGATTGATTGCTAGTATATATATGTAATAAATCTGTTATACCATGTTAAATGCCGAAATCCCGGCATATCGTTTGGAAACCCGAAAAAGGGTAAAGGCTAAATATCAGGTTAGTGATTTCTGCCACTCAACATTGATTGATTCTGTTAAGTGATATGTGATATATGTCGATTGTTTTATATATACTTGGGGTTGGGTGATTGATGAAAGGGGAAGTGATCTGTTCTGGTGGCTTATGCCATTTCAGCCTGGTGCTTCTGTCACAACTCTGTTTCTGGTGGCTATTGCCATTCAGCCTGGTGACTCTGTCACAACTCTGACGATGAGCAGCATGACTGCCATCAATGGTGTGTAGCGGTGTGGGTTGATTGTAGAAATCCCAAATGGTGTGACTGGCAGGTAAGGGGGTGTGTAGCGAATGGAAACTTAGGATTTGGGTTGGGCTTTGCATGTTATCTTTTATATTAAGTTTTATATTTTGATCTGTGGGGCTAAGGCCCAAATTTAATGGTGCATGAGGGTTGCACACTGAGTCTCGCGACTCACCCTATCATTTTAACCATTTCAGGTGACACTTAGTACATTGGACCGGGCTGGAGGAGAGAGCAAGGTGGCCATGCGACAGAGCGTTGAGAATTCGGCATAAAGGCTTAGTTTAATATTTTATTTTCTTTTAATTAATGGGTTTAAATTTCTTTGTAATAAGGCCATGGGCCACTAGATTACTATTTATGTTTTGGGATTTTGTTGGGCTTTTATCTTAAATTTTATGTTTTCAATTAAGTTAAGACTTGTATGAAATTTCAGTTTTCATTTAAAATCCACCAAGATAATTTATGACTTAATATTTTATTCTTTAATGAATTCTTAAGCTTTCGGAATAAAGGTGTAAACCTAGTAATTGTTTTCCAAAATGCGACATGTTTTGTAAAATCTTTTTAGTGACATACCAGATCCGGTTGTAGTGTTTGGGCCGGGTTTGGGGTGTTACATCCTCTATTGGAATTGTAGACGACATAATAATACTTCTCAGTATTTGAATCAAATGCTCACTTTGATTCTTTTACGGGATTACAGACTCATTTAGATTATCTACTGAAGTAAATTATCTTTCTCGTAATGTAAACGTTCTTTACAGTGCCACTTATCTTCAGTTTTACCTTTAGACAATCAATGAGCTAATATTTGCTTGTCACAATTTCGCTATGCATGCAAAATATAAAATACAAAAGACATAATAGTGAAATGTGAAATTAACTTTATTTATTTATTCATCGTTCAAATAAATAGAAAATAGTTACATGTTTACTACAATATGGGCACATTTCTCAACAGGAATCTTATCAAATTTTGGAGTAATAATTGGTTTGCGGATAAGGGCCTCTCATTAACCATTGCTTGGTGATAAACCATAAAAGCAACATATTTTAATCCCACATTTATGCTTTTAGATGATTTAAGCCTCGATTGATATAAAAAGGTGATCTTAATCCTTTCTTTTCATGTATTATACCCAGGAAAGCACCCGAGGACAAAAAGAACATAAAACAGGCCCAAAACGGAGTAAATGGGCCATATCACGAAATCCACACGACCTGGACTTAAGCCCACACAGCCGTGCCACATTGATCATCTAAAACACGGTCTTACCCCCGATCCACACGGTCCTGCCTCATTAAAAAAGTCCGAACACGTTTCCAAGAGCCTATATAAACCCCCTAAGTGTTACCTGAAAGGAAGGCAGTTAGCTAGGCCAATGAGCCAAGCCGAAAAGATTAAAGTTGTGGGAACCACTCGAAGATAGCCAGTTGATCCATCTCTAGAAGCCGGAATTCTACTAAAGACGGCGAATCTCTCCTTCAATTCCTTCAGGGAGTTTTAGGGATTTCTGATGTTTTGTTTTATCTTTTCTTCTGAGATGTTTTCTTTATTTGTTATGAACTAAACCCTTCAGATACCTGAAGGGGATGAAACCTAGATGAATCTTGTTATTATTTTCTGAACTATAAGATAAATACTTGATTTGTTCTTAATTATGTACGCTTAATTCTTGTGTTAATGTTTCCGGGATATTGACTCAAGTCAGAT
Organism: Gossypium australe; assembly: GCA_005393395.2. NCBI lineage: Eukaryota > Viridiplantae > Streptophyta > Magnoliopsida > Malvales > Malvaceae > Gossypium > Gossypium australe. The sequence goes on along the minus strand of CM016620.1, from coordinate 21,643,599 downwards.
GTTCTTAGGTGGAGGAGCAAAAGTCCCTGCTTAAGAATAGATCTAGCATAATTAAAGTGGAGTCGTTTGCGCGCCTAGAGATAGGGTGACGAGATTTTGTCGGATTAGGGTGAAACCTAATATGGGAATCCATAGAGCGATTTACTGCTATTCTAGGGGGTTATTAAGTGAGAAAGAGATTTCCATTAATTAACCTAGGGTTAGACGTTATTCGCCTCGAGAGAGGGTTTAATATACATTAGGGAGCCCTACGGATCAAGTCAAATGAATAAATCGTATGGTTCAGGGTTAGATAACAAGTGAAGTCTAGGTGGATTCTTTCTGAGGGTATCATCTTAGATCAACTGAGTTTTCCCTCAAGTTATTTCCCAATTCATTCTTTTTGTCTTTGCGTCTTTAGCTTAGTAGTCGTTAGATCTAAACAACTTCACTTATTTTAGGCTAGATAATAAAAAGAAAGTTAGTATTAGTACTTTTAGTTCCTTTGGGTTCGACAATCCGGTCTTACCTAAACTATACTACTGTTCGATAGGTACACTTACCTTTAATCGTTGTCAGAGTTAGTTTGCAAGTTTGATCATTCTCTTTATAAATTTTAAGACTCTGATCACAGCGATCACTTGGCTCATTCTTTGATTGATGAGTCTACCACTTTTCATGAGGTTGTAACTATGGCGGGCAATTGGAATTGGGAGTATATACGGTGCTTTCTAAATGAAGATATTTTATCCTTTATAGGCAATATTCCGACCTCGAATTCTTTTGTAGGTCCTAATGGAATTATATCGAGTTGGACTTTTAATGGAAATTTTAGCATCAAAGCAACCTATGGTATGCTTACAAAAAACTCTTTGAACTTGTCGAAAGTGAAATGGAAGCTAGTTTGGTCTCTAAATGCTCCACAAAATGTTCGTTTATTTGGTTGGTGTTCAAGGAACATCTCTTTACTAATAAGGAACGATGTATAAGAGGTTTAGCTGATGATCCTTCATGTAAGCTTTATGGAAGTATTGAAGAAACTTGTCTTCATGTGTTGAGAGATTGTATTCAAGCTAAATAAGTGTGGGAGCAATTGATCCCCACAAGGATTTCAAACCAATTCATCTTTTCTTCGTTGGAGGTATGGCTATTGACCAATTTGAAGAATACCTTTAATGTTGCTTTTCAGGACGTAGATTGGCCCTCTCTTTTTGGGATTGTTTGTTGGAGGATTTGGAAACTGTGTAATTTATGTATTTTCCAGGACATCCATTTTAACATATTTTGTATGCTCAACTCGTCATGGGGATGGACAAGATCAATTAAGCAGGGGCAGATTCCTAAAAAGGGGAACGATGTGAGTCGAAGCAAAGATCAAAAATGGTTTCCACTGCCTAATAGTTTCTTTAAACTGAACACTAATGGAGCCCATCATCTGGTTTTGGGGCTTGCTTGTTCGATAGTAATAACATGGGATGAGCAAGGTAGATGGATGTGGGGTTTAGGAAGAATTATTGGAAGTTGTAGTGTACTACAAGCTGAACTTTGGGCTATTTATGACGAACTCTAACTAGATTGGAAGGCTAAATGGGTAAATATTATTATTGAAACAGATTGTGCTTTGGCTATCAAAGGAATCCATGGAGATCATAAAGGTCATTCAAATAGAGAATTGATTTGCGTATCTAAGAATTGTGCAAGCACGAATGGAGAGTGCTCATTAAGCAAGTACCTAGAGAGGTGAATTTTGCCACTGATACCTTGGCTAATATGACGAAAGATATCCCCATTAGCGAGTGTGTCTTTCATGTGGCTCCTCCTTCGATTGATGATCATATTTGACTTGACAGATGTGCCTAGCTTTCTAATCCGAGTCCTATTAATAGCTTGTAATTGATTTTTGTTTTCTCTTGTTACTAAAAAAATTATAAATATTTGTATTTTATAAAAAAAATCATAAATTTTTATATTTAATTACTAAATTCATATTATAATATGATTGGTATATAAGTAATAAATTGATGTGAAAGCATTAGATGTTAAGGCAAAGAGAAAATGTATTGGGTTTTTGTAATTGGAAAGGACCCCTCAATTCACCCACTCCAATTCTTCAGCACTATCATTATTGTTTCCCCCAATCAGAATTAGCCCTAATATGCTGAGATTAGATAAGAATCCATGTTAAATATTTTAATGCAATATTCAGTCGGTTTACAAATGTGTGGGCCAACAATTGTAATTCCCCATGAAAACCATGCCTGGTTTCGGCTGGTTGCTTCTCCTTTTTTAGCTTTGTGCTGGGTAATTATGGATATGGATGAATTACCTTTCTTATCTCAACCTTTCACCTAGAATTCAATGCGGCGGACCAAGCCATGGATTTAATTTTAGATCATAAATTTCATCCCTAATTTGATTTTTATGAAAAATAATGATTTAGATTTAACTATTAAAATCAATATAATATAAATGTTTAGACAAATAACGTTAATGAATAAAGATGTTAATTAATCATATCAGGTCGATCTATTATATGAGAAAGTTTGTCCAAAATATACTACACAAATTTTATATAATAATATTTATATTTATAAATAACTACTACAAATATGAATTAAGGACCCCAAATATATGGAAGTATCACTGACATAGATTCTGAACATGATCATAGGTTGGGATATTCGTTAAGGCCAGAAAGTTTATTTGAATAGTGGGAGAGTTTGAGTAAAAATATAGGTTCGAAAAATGAGATTGAAAAAAAATAAGGTCTGTTTTCTAAATGGGTCAAGCCTCGGGTAGGATTTTTTTGCCTCGGCCCAGTTCGAATCAACTTTTCGTTACTATTTTGCTACCATTTCTTTATTATATTGTTACTATTTTGTTGTTATTTTTTTATATTGTATAACTCTTGTTTTATTATTAATTTTGTTATTATTTTAGAGGCATTTGTTTGCTAAATTACAATTATCTTAGTGTTATTTAAATATAAATATTTATTTAATGTATTTTTAATTTGTTGAAAAATAGTTATTTTAATATTTTTAATATATTTGATGTATTGTATTCTTTAAAATTATTTTTATATAAAATATAATCTAAAAAATAATAATATGGACAGGCCAAATCATACTTGAATTTAACATTTTTAATCTAAGTTTGATTTGAACATAATTTTAAACTCTAAACTTAAAAAGCAACCTCAAATTTTGAATTAACCCGACGTAACCTATATTGTAGTTCCAATCAGTTTTCATAGTTTAGGAATAGACTTGTTTCATTGTCGTTTCATTTGCAATTAGCCGCCTTACAATATTAATGTAGGCCACTACAATTCATGCATATTTAAGTTTTGTTAAAGCACAAAACAAAGAATCCAACAAAATCTCAAAAAAAAAAAAACATGAATTATTGTTAAAAATATTTTAATATTAATTTTTATTAAAATATTATTATAATTAAATTTAATTAAAAATATTTTTACTAATTAAACAGCAATTTCGATCCATCCAAATTATTTTTATTGGATTTTTCTTCTTTTCTTGTTCAACAATTCTTTTGATGGATGACAATATATGAGAATAGGACTATAGTGATTCAATTTTTCTAAAAAAGAAGTATTCCTTTTGTCTTTTCCTTGATTTTATTAATTTTTTTTTTTCATTTCCTTAAGAAAAAGTGAACTAAATTATTATTGTATCAAGAATGAGAAAAAAATAATTAAAAATCTCTCTACATCTATGATATTATTGGTTGTGATCCTTTTCACTAAAATAGAAAAGCAAATGCCTCACATTCATTGTCTTTGTGCCACAAACCAGTTGACTAAGCATGTTTTGCAATGAAGGGAAACCAACCAACCCTTCTTCATCGAACATGAAATTCACCAAATTATGATATACTATACATACATACATATGTATGTATGTATGTATGCAAGAATGTTAATTTGCTTGAAACACAGCACCTATATTTGGTTACTTTAGTATTCAAAATTTTAACATTTCGTTGGAAATTTTGCATCTAAACTAATGGCAAGTATGGGTAGCCATTTTAGTAGTTTACAGTGTAGTTAACTTGTCGTATAATCAATCTCATGTTTTTGGCAATAAAAAGTTTTAGGAAAGGGACTTAAATATCATCCTACTATAATTGTGTATATGAAAAATTTTAGGATATCATTATTAAAAAATTAGACAAAATTCATACACGACATATACATATGATAGAAAATTCACATGTAACAATTTCGAATGATAAAACTGACTCAAAATATCGACTTCAATCAACAAACCAGGCCTTATCCGCAAAATAGTGCCATTTTTCAACGAGGAAGAAAGGAAGGGAAGAGGTTGCTTAAGAAACTCATTTCTCCGAGTGATGGGCGGAATAAGCGATACGTGTGCCAAAAGCACACGTTTAATGGGCCCTCTTCTTTGATAAATAAACCCCAAAAGCCTTTCTTGGGACATATTCACACCCATTTTCCCTTTCCTTTTTCTGTTGGTTGCTTCACTCTTCTTACATGAATTTCCCACCCACCCAATTTACCCATCTGTCCCTCTTCCATTTATCACTATATAAATCTTTATTTTACTCATTTAAACAGTATAATTCCTCTTCTATTAACATGTACTCTGGTATTGAAATAGCTTTATTAAATGGATAAGATGTACGTAATAAGAGGTGATAAAAGAGGGCATTTTGGGTGCTCCATTCACCACGAAGCTTCTCAAATATAAAAATCTATCATATTTAAGATTGCATACCATATATTATAAGATTGCATATCATATCTAAGATTTACATATCATATCTAAGATTGCATACCATATTTTCTAGGATTGTATTGCATATCATATCTAAGATTGTATATCCTTGAAGATTATATTTCCATATACATCAAGCTTGTAGATGGACCTTCAATCTTTTCAAGTAATGGGCCATTCTAATCGAGCCAAATGATATATTTTAGATTGGACTTGAACTTTTTTTATTATTTTGAGTTTATTATTTTTTTTATGGGCCCGGGCTAAATTGGCCTATTACAATGTACTCTGACATTGAAATAGTTTTATTAAATGGATAAGATATATGTAATAAGAGATGGTAAAAGAGGGCATTTTGGGTGCTCCATTCACCAGGAAGCTTCTCAAATATAAAAACCTAGCAAACAAAGAATCTGTAAGGGGCAAATTTGGCACCTTGCTGAAAAAGTAACAGCATTATTTATTTTCCTTGTCCTAATCCAAATACGTACTGTGGAACTCAAATCGCTCCTACTATAAATTCAAAGCTCCCCGTTAGTCTCTCCCCATATTACACACCACCAAAAAACCAGTAAGAGACAAAACTCTGCATATCTAAAGACAGAGAGGTATGAGGCCTGCAAGCAACTCCACGGCGGTGGCTACCGGAGCCGTATTCCGGCACTGGAACTCTCCGATCCCGTACCTGTTCGGTGGAATAGCGGCGATGCTAGGACTTATTGCTATTGCATTAGTTATTCTAGCTTGTTCATTCAGGGAATCTTCACGCAGTTCCAACGATGAAGCTGAAGAAAAGCCAGCCAAGCAACCAGTGGCCGCCATGCAACTTGAAATGGAGCCCAAAATTGTGGTGATCATGGCCGGTGATGAAAACCCTACGTACATCGCCAACCCGACTCGCCATCATGACCTACAAGTCTGAGAGGCTTTTGATTCATTTTAGAACCTAAAAATTTTATACTATATCTTCCTTCTCATCAGTTTTTATGTTTATTATGATTTTTTTTTTGCCATTTCAAGTCCTAATGGATGTAGTTTTGCGGAAATATGTAAATGTTGAAGAGTATATGAAAGATGTTAAGCTCACTTTTGATTTTGTGATTTTTTTTTATTTTTATTTTTTGGTTTTCTAATAAAAAAAAACAAAAACCGTTGTTGAAGCAACCATACATCAAATATCAACCCATTGTTGGCAAAAATTGGAATGACATTAAAGCTGTAAAGGAAAAAGAAAATGGTGGTTGAAAATGGACACTAAAGTCTAGTAATTATAATTAAAAGCACTTGGGGGGGGGGGGGGGGGCACATGAATGTTCTGAAAATAATTTGAAGCAAAATAGGAAAGAGATGAGCAGAATGCCATCCAATGAAAGGCGTCTTTGTTGGGGAAAGGAGACATAAGGTGCTGTTAACGTGTTGGGGAGGGGAGGGGCCACACTAGCCTCTACTCTCCAATGCGGTGAAGAATGGTGGATTCTATTCAGAATTTGTAGTGTATTTTGAGGTTTTCAATTTGAAGTTACTTGAGAATATCACCCCTTGTTTCTATGTACTTTAAAGCTTCCTAAATCTAGTTGAATTGATTGCTAATTTAAGTGGTAAATAGAAAAATAAAAATAAAAATCAATTTTGAATTTGTAGGTTAGAATAATTTTAAATATTAAGCAATAAAAGATAAAATATTTAAACTCAGAAATTTAATTTAATTAATTCATATCATTAGATATCCCATAATTTAGGATTCAAATCTTAAAATCTTTTAAATTTTTTTTAATTCAAAGCAACTATTTGTAATCATTTTCAGATTTAAATTTCGACTTTCTAACTTTTTTTTTTATTTTTTATTTATCTTTTTAAGTTATGACCATGTTTATAAAGGAACTATGAAAACATGATTTCCAATAATATAGATTAATTCGACCAATTCTATTTGCATCGGATGTGGTGCTATATTAATCAACATAATGATTATATAAAACATTATATTAAAATCTTACGAGATGAATTAAGGATGATAAGAGTGTAAGATCGGAGTGATATTATCAATCTTTTTAAAGACAAATATTTCTAATATTTCTCAATTCCGATTTTAGTTTTGAGAAATAAGTTGAAGGAGGAAGAGCTATAAAACCTATTCATGACAACATCATTTAATGGGAGTGACAAATGTGTATAGTGAAATTCGAACTTAATTTCTCGAGAAATTAAGTCATTAACTTTTATCAACCATGTCAAAATATCATTAATTAGCCTCAATTTAAAATTAGTAATAGAAGATAAATTAAATTTAATTATAAAGTGTAGAATAAACACAATATTTAAATGTGCATATGCGTGTACATGTTTATAAATAATAAATAGCAAATAAACAGAATCTTAATCCGACTACATACCTGTACACTTTCCTGCTGTTTTTTGGAGCCCAAATTACAACTAATTTAAGTACTCTTCACATGTTCCTTCCTATTTTCTCCGTAACCAAACAGAGAAAATTAAATTCAAGAATTTTATTTGACCTTCTCTTTGTCTTAGTAAAGCCTAAGAAAACACTAGTTTTCTTCTTCCTAATCACTTTCTCTAATTTGGGTCACAATACTCAATGATGTAAACTTACCTTATGATAGATTGAAAAATAAAAAAGCTAAAACAGACGCCGTTTGTGGAAAAAGAGGAAACCCCAAGCAAAAAATTAAATTAAATTATTTATTTCATAATTGGATCGATGGTCACTGGTTCTCAGTTCGATCAACTGATCGGTTTGTCCAGTTCAATTGAATAAAAATTTAAAAAAATAAAGATCTGATTTTAAAAATAATATTTTTTTCTATAAATAAAACTACACATAAATTTTGATTTAATTTCTAATATAATATAAAATGTGGGTGTAATGATAAAAAATTAGGTAGCTGTGAGATAATCACTTGACATCAATTTGGAAATCCGACCATAAACAGCGGATTAAATTAAAAATATTGATAATCGTAGAATTTATGTCATTAATTAATGACTTGATTATCATATTATTAGATAAAAATTAAGGAAAGTTAGTAATGGGTTTGGTTGAAAGACGTGGTGGCTCGAAAATGTACTTTTGCCTAAGCCTACTGTAAATAGTATAGGAAGACTTTTGAAGCAGTGAATGAATGTTTGCTTAAACATTGTCTAATCAATACAAAGGAAAGTGCAACTACACATCATCTTTTGTTTAGTGGGAGACATTTGATATCATAGTCTCCACCACAAATAATTGCTTTTGATACCTATTTCCCCTCATTTTTCTTGAGTTTTCAATTTAATTTGATCGCAATTGACCCCTTCTTTTTAATTAAAAAAATTGGCTGCTTTGGGTCGTCAAATTCTTGCAATTGAAATCAAAATTGTGATAATTTGCTGCAATTTGGACGGTCATAATAAAAGTAATTGGTTTAGATATATGATAGTGTGCTGAGATTATACCATATTAAGAAAATTATTATTTATTATTATAACCACAATAGTTGAACATAAAATAAAAAATAATTAATGTATTTTTAAACTCGAAACTAGAAAGATAAATAAAAATAAGCAAACATTTTTGTTTTCTCTTCGCTAAACATAAGTCGTGAGAGTGGCCAAATATTACCAATTCAATTTGTTTATTACTAACTTATATACTAAAACATGTGTAAAAAATAATACTCCAACCAAACACAGCATTTTGATTTAATAGCATAGAAAAGAAATGCGGAAATACAAAATGTATTTAAGTTTGATTAAATTCTGTTACAAGTCTCTCTATTTTACAAAACTTGTGGATTTAGTCTCTATGCTTTAATCTGGTTATTTTTAGCCCCTTTACTTTTTCAAATTTTAAAATTTTTAGTCTTTGCCAAAATAAAAACAGTTAAATTCATTATTTTTACTATTTGATGTAGCAAACATATTATCATATATGTAACGTTATGTCAATTTTTAATTTCCATGGCTTACTCACTAAAAATTCAGTTAATGGATTAACAATTACCATTTGCAACAAGAATGAAATTTAAAACTTTGAAAAATATAGGGACTTAGAATGATTCAATTGGATAATATAAACTAAATCTAGAATTGAACTCATAGTACAGGACTAGTAATTGAATTTAATCAAACATATTTAACTTTTACAATTTAGACCAAAACTTTTTTAAAATTCAAAAAACCCAATACTTCAAAAAATACATAAATTAAAATTATTCAAATTAAAATATTCACAACTTTTTACAACTTTATCCTTTTAGTTTTGACTAAAACTTCAAATAATTGTGTTACTTGTATCCTATCTAAAGTTTCTGTAGTGTCCAAGCCACCTAAAGAATCTAGAAAATTATTTTATTTTAAAAACCCTTTGGTATATCTCAAGCCTAGGCCTAGCTATCATTAATCCATAATACTATTAAAGATTATTATTTGATACATTTAGGGTGAAATTTCATAATTTTATAAATAAAGTAAAAATTATTCTATATTTTAATTTTTAATTTTTAATTTTTTAAACATCAATTAAGTATACGTAACATTTAATAATTTTTTTATAAAATTAAAAAATTGCACTGTAAATGTATCACATAATTACCTTAAAAAACAGAAAAGGAGTGGTTCCAACTTGATTTAGTGGGAGACAAAAAAATTAATAAAAGGAAGCAAAGAAGGATTTTGGTAGTGGTTTTGGGGCATTTCTCTTTAAGCTAATAAAGCATAATAAAAGAAGATACGATGGAAGCATGGAGATGGCGGGCGGTTTTCGGCTTCCATATGTGAATACAGCATAGATATGATGATGACACTTAAGTCTTTGATTGATTGTGTCACAAAACCATTGTTTTTATTCGTTACAAAACTTACCATTTCCATGGTTGTTTATGCAACAATTTTAAGGGCCATTATTTAAGTCACGTTTATGCCATTAAGGTATAATGTCAAGATTAGTCCCTCATGTTTGGCCTTTTTTCTTTTCTTTTCTTTTTTAAATATGTATGTTTTTATTTTTTTTTTCCAAAATTCCAATATTCTTTTGTAAATATTTGATTTTTTAATTTTATTTTTATTTTTATAAATTTTAAATCATTTACCGACACGACATATAAAAACAAAATAATGTCACATCAACAATTAATCTATGTCAATTGTAACATAGATTATCATGTCAACATCATAATTTTAACGGTGATTTAACATTTTCCATCCAAAATTTCCATCCAAATCTAAGTAATTTGACAAAAAAAAAAAGAGTAAGATTAAGGGTTCAATGGCTTAAAAAACAATAATAAGGGCCAAATTAAAAGTCAGCCAAATATTAAGGGTTAACTTTGGAATTGTTCCTACAATTAACATATCATTTTCCTCGATTTATTTAATTTCTACAATGAATTGATTCACACCTCTCATTTTTAGAAACAATTCAACTAAGTTTTGAAGATATACCAAATATCAAATTACGGGAAATTGAATTATAAATTTTGACATGTCAAATAATTATTTTATCATTTTTAAAAGAATTAAATAAAATAATTTTTATTTTTGAGGCCAAAATATAAATTTTCCCTATATTTATTTATAATTTGATAATTTATAGAAGAATTAAAATTACAATTTTTCAATATTTTTGAGAGGTAGGGCTCAATGTGCCCCGTGTATTCGCCCTAATCAGAACCATTAAGGGATAAATCTTAAAATTTCACATAATATATATATATATATATATATATATATTTTAATTTATAATGTAGTATATGAATTTTAATTTAGTAGAATCACACACTTAAAACTTTAATTTTAATTTATTTATGTACATTTAAAAGATAAATAAAATAAAATAATTTTATTCTTAAATAAATATAATTATTTATGCATGTAATAAATTAAAAATCACCTTAAAATATTTTTAATACAAATATATAATTATACTAAATCAAATCATATTACACATTGTTGACGTATAATTTTAAAAATTATGGCAAAGCATTAGATTATAAAGTTAATGAAAATGACTACAATATTGTAGTCATTTAGTTCCAACCATGTCGCTATCCTGAAGCTATTTTAAGAATCTCAAAAAGATTTGCTTGGATTTCAAGTAAAAAACAGCAACTTTATCTACACAATTATAACGCCAATAGAAAATATCATGAGTCGGATCATTTGCTCAAATCCGATAAAATATAGGTTTAAAAGATAAATTTAGATTAAAAATAAAGTTTGTTTTTTAAATGGGTCGGGCCTTGAATAAGATTTTTTTATCTAAGCTCGATCCAACCTGAATTAACTTAAACTATCTTTCTATTGTTATTTATTATTGTTTTGCTGCTATTTTGTTATAATATTGCTACTATTTTATTGTTATTGTTTTATTGTTAGTTTTGCTACTATTTTAGAGACATTTGCTTGTTAAGGTACAATTATCTTAGTGTTATTAAGTATAAAAATTTTTTTAATGTATTTTCAATTTGTTGAAAAATATTTATTTTAATGTTTTTAGTATATTTGATGTATTATAATTTTTTAAAAAATTATAGAAAAAATTTAATACGAGTGGGTTGGGTCAAGCTCGAGTTTAAAATTTTTAATTTGAGTCAGACTTGGACAGAATTTAAGACTCATTTTTTGGACCAAGCTTGAGCCTAAAATTTACATCAACCCGATCCAATCTGGCCCATGATCATATGTAGATGAAAATTGACACTCCAATTTTTTATTAAAATAGTCTAAAAATTAGATTATATAAAAAGGAATAATTTACAAATTCAGTTATTAAATTTACAATCCACAATAAATAATACAAAATTTCGGATATCTATCAATTAAAATTATGTTATTTATCAAAAAATTCAAAATTTATTATTTGATTGTACGAAATAATCACATCATAAATGAGTTTCATTCAGATAATTTCTCAACGTAAATAATATATTTTATATTTTGAGTCATAAATGAAATGCAATTATTGCTTAAGAAAACCCTCGTTTATTGGTATTTTAATGTCTTGGTTAAATGTGAAGACAAGAATTTTGTATGTTGCTGTGCACCTTAGTTGCTCCACTTTGTTGACAAATTAACAATCTGGTTTCTTAAAATTGGAAAATGTGGTGGCACTCACTGTTGATTAGGATTAGTGCAGCTGGATGCGACGGCTCGGAGACGTAGGAACAATATTTTCCCTTTAATCATACACGTCAATGACTTCACAAAGTTGTACATTATTTTATATTGGCATTATTTAAACTTAGTCCTTTAACGTTTATATTTTTTTTATTAATTTAGTTTTTATTTTTTAATTAAATTTAATTATCAACTTTTTAAAAATATTTAAATTATTATTTTTTAACAAAAATATTAATTGAAAATTAAAATTGAAAAATCACATTTACTTTATGCTAATTTTTTGGTTTTTTTTAAGAATTTTTGTGAATTTTTTTAAAAGTCGAGGGCTAAATTTAAATAAAAAAATAAAGACCAAATTGATAAAAATATAAACATTGAAGGATAAATTTAATATTATACCTATATATATATATATATATATAAATAATTGTATATTCTGTTATTATTATTAATTAATGGTGGGAGGGTGTATGAAAATGGAGTCACCCATAAGATGTGGTTTTAAGGAACCCCACTGCTACACCTAATTTCTTATATTAGTGAGAGAGAATATATGTTTCAAAATTTTCTTAATACCAATTATGAACATATTGAAATACAAATGCACAAGTATAAACAGGAGGGGAAAAACTGTGGGTTTTTTAACTTTAAAATATTGTTTACCCACGGAAATAAAAGAAAAAGTTTTGAGTATGGAAAATGGCATGAATTTGTATGTTTTTGGTGGAAGATATTTGTTGTGTAAAATAATGACACCCATTAATGGGGTTCATTACAACTGCACCTGAAACTAAGCTTCAAGATTTGTCCGAAATTTAGGATGATTTAGACAAATATATTAAGCTCGAAAAATGAGTTCGAAAAAGAAATTTAGAGCTATAAATATATGGGTCGGACTCCTAGCCTATTTTAAGTTTATAATACTTTATATTATGTAATTTAGAACACATTAAAAAAATAAACCTATACTAAGTATAAATACTACCTTAATATCAACATTAAAATAATGTTAAGATGACTAAAAAATTTAATAAATAAAAAATATATAAAATTATTAAATATTAAAATAAAATAAAAAATATATTTTTTAAAATTTAAAAATAATATGGATGTATCTAAAATGAGCTTGGGTTAATCTTTTTGCAAATATAGGCGAGTTTGAACAAAAGGCCAGACTTGAGCAAGCATAAATTATATTAATATCATGCTTAAGCATGACCTGAACCCGACCCATGAGTAATTTAAGTTTGATATCATCATTCATCATTTCTTTTTGTTTTTATTGTTTTTCATATTCTTTTAAAATAATGAAAGAAAAATTCAAAAAAAGAAAAGATAGAATTTTTTAAGGTTGTATTTTTGAACACGAAATAGCATCTATTTGACTACATTTGGCTGAAAAAGATTGAAGTATACAAACAGTTGAATAGACCACATCCTCAAACCCTAGGGGAAATGAACATGATCCACAATTAGCAAACTATACAACTGTAAAAAAAAAAAAAAAAAAAAGCCCTAAACGAGATAGGGCCTAGCTCTAAAGATAGGCGAAGTATGAATAGGTGAACAAACCATATAAAAGCAAAGTGGTTTAACATGTTTCCCAAGCATAAATTTGTGCCGTTTTGCATGCTCATACATCAGCCTCGATTTGATGTATTGACAATGCTCCAAGTACTCATCCAATTTGATGAACGTGCCATGTTAGACCATCAACATTGAGAATTCCAGCAAAAGAGGTTTTTGTCACTTTCCAAAACACCAACAATGACACTGCCATGAAGGGTAGTACTGTCCTTATCCTTCGGGCAGTCAACAATGAAGAAAACTAATAATGGCAAAATATCTCCGTTTACTTTAACGAATGGTATCTCTACTTTAAAAATATTCAATGTAATATATGAATTATAATTTTTGTTGATCAAATAGGTACATCCTCCTAATAGAAGAAATTAGTAAGCCATTCCTTATGCTTCGGCAATAGGAAGTCTCATGTACGCTATATTGTGCACACGTCTAGATATCTGTTTTGCAGTGAGGTTGGTGACTCGATATCACGTGAATCCAGGACCAAGACACTGGCAAGCAGTTAAAGCATATACTCAAGTATTTACAGAGAATGAGGGATTATATTCTTGTGTATTCTGGAGGAGATCTTACTTATATTGAATACACTAACTCTAACTTCCAAACATGTCAGGGTTCGAGGAAATCGACATCAAGCTATGTTTTTTTCCTAAGCAGTGGGTCCATTGTGTGGAGAAGTGTAAAGTAGAGTTGTACTGTTGACTCCACTATGAAGGCCGAATATGTGGTTGTTTCATAGGCTACCAAAGAAGTAATATGGCTTCGAAAGTTCCTTACGGATCTTGAAGTCGTTGTAACACCCCATACCCTGTCTAGTCACTGGACTCAAGTTACAGGATGTCATAACAGTAAACAGAAATATTTGTATAGAAATTACTCAATAATATTCAATATAAATAAGTTAATTATATGTTAAACATGCATTTCAAACAAATCAGAGTCTCAATCAAGCTTACAAAAGCCTTTAAACAAGCTTAGGACTAAATTGGGACCATTTTGCAACTTTTACAAAAAGATAGATAAAATAATAAAACATGAGTCACATGGCCATGTAACTCACTATGGACTTGTGAACTAAAAATCACCCTAAACGTGTAGCACGCATGGCTGTGTCAACCACCCGTGTGTGACATATGGCCGTGTGGTAGCCTGTGTGCAGCATAAATGACTTGTTTTAAGCAATTTACATTCCGTTCATACCAAATGACCTAAAATGTCATTTAACTCCATTCAAACATACTCCAAAATAAGCACCTTACAAGACCAAAACATCAATTACTAATCATTCAAACAAGTAACCAAAATGCCCTCATTGGCACCAACAATTCAACCATTAAACAACAAGCAAACTTTACCATTCTTGACAAGTTAATCATACCTAAACATTCATACGAAACTATCATTTTTTTAACCAAAATATCAATAGGCCATAAGTTGAACCTTGCCTTAACCATTCAACAATTAAATGAATCAATATGAAACAATTTCACCTATTGTAACATTCAAAACATCATCAACCAAATGAGATTTAGTTCAAACCACATGTATAATTTCAAATGGTAAAATACCAACTTCAACTCAAAATTCATCATGAATCCATTTTCTAATTTATCACTTTGCCCGCTTTCATCATTCAAATTGCATCATATATCCTTGTCATAATCATTCGTATTATATTCATCCTTTTTGCCAACACCAATTTCATATTTTCACATTTCCATCTTTTATTCTTACCCGATGAAACTTCGTAAAAGAATTTTGTATACAGGTCAAAATTATAGTGTCTAGTTACCCATTAAGGTTGAACACAAACGATAAAAAGCCTGGCCAGGGCTTAATATTCATGTATTCTCGAGTCCGCAACATATGCAGGAGCTCGAAACATGAACCTGTATTCTAGAGTCCATAACACATACAAGAGCTCGAAACCTGGGCAAGAACTCATAGCCTTGTATACGAGACTTTTACTAATTTCATCGAGATTTAACTTCACATTATACCAATTGTCGAAACCTTTTTTTTTTTGAAATCCGCTTTTTTATAAGGTGTGATCGGACCACCTCGTAATTTGATTGTTTTAATAAAAGGTTTGATTTACTAAAACAACGATTTTTGGTCTACAAAATCTAGAAAATGGGTTCGGGAGTCGGTTACGCACGAGGAAGGATTAGCACCCTCGTCATGCCCAAAATTGGTACCTAATTAATTAATTTATGTATTAATGCCAAAAGTTGAAAACCCAAAAAGAATTTAAAATACGATCCATCTTTGTTTTAATGTTAATTTTACTTAAAACTGCTGGAATAAATTGAAACAAACGTAAAGACCTTCTCGTCTCGAGATAACAAAATGTCACATCCCGTAAGTTAGGAAACGACACCTTGAACCTTTAAGAATAAGCTTGCCTTTATTTTTTATTTGAAATCTTATGTATTTTAATTTTAAAAGGATATTCGGTCATTTAGGTCCAACGAGAAAAATTGAAACCCTGTAAGTTAGGGTACGACTTCTCGAATCTCCAAATACGGAACATTGCCTTATTTTGAATTTTTTTTGAATAATAACAAGTGTAATATTTAAACGATGTGTATTTCTCTTATTTTGTGGTATAACATAAAAACAACCAATTATATCTAAATATAACGCATGATGTAGTGATTGATGAATCAATTTAAAATGACTATATAGATAGAATATTGGAATGATAAAACATAAATGACTAAGGGTGTACTTTAATAATAATATCACAATCTAAATAAATAGAAAAAATAGCGTAAAATAAAATAAACGAAAAAAACGTGATCGGAAAGACGCGACTCAAAAATACCAAAATAAAAGGGAACCATAAAATATCACATAAAATAAAATAAAATAAAATAAAATGAGATGACAATATAATAATATGTACAAATATAAACAGCATAAGTTTTAAAAATAAAAAAGGCAAGACAATAAAAATAAATGGATAAATAAACAAATAATAATAAGATTAAAAAATCCATAAAAAAGGCTGAGATTAAATGAAGGACTAAATCGAGATTAAAATGAACTTAAAAGCATAAAACTAGATAAAAGAAGTAAATAAAATACTAAAATAAAAATGCAAAAGTATTTAAAATAAAAAAATATAAATAATAAGGGACTAAATGGTCAAAGGACCGAAATAAAAAAAAATAAACTTAAATGGATAAATTTAAAAAAAGGAAAAAATAAAAAAACTAGGGCTGGGACCAAAATGAAACGCGCGTAAAGAAGGAGGGACTAAATGGGAAATTATTCCCAGTCCTACAAGCGCACCGTTTCATGTTGGACTAAAATGAAACAAAGCCAAAATCATAGGGTAAAATTAAAAAAAAACAAGATTAAATTGAAACAGGGCAGAAAAGCGGAAGGGCCTATCGCGCAAATAGATTATTAGCAAAAAAAAAAACACGCGGATCCTCTGGGCGGATAGGGTCAAGGAGCGGGTCAAGGGAAAAACCACGCCGTTTTGGGCGTTTGAGGCTAGTCCCAAAACGACGCCGTTTTGGGAGCCTATATAAGTGAATTTTTTTTGAAAAAAATTCCATTTCAAAACAGTTTTTTTTTTTAAAAGAAACCAAAGCTCTCTCTTTTTTCTCTGAACCAGTCATTGGCTGACCGTCGGTCTGGTGAGTCGCCACAGCGCCGGCCACCGGTCATCGGCGACGGCATCGCCGTCCACCGTGGCCGAAAAATCACCCAAACCCCTATTTTTTTTTGCGTAAAACCCCTTTTTGGACTTGAAATCGCCAAAAAAATAATGCCAAAATTAAAAAAATGACAGAAACCCCTCGACTTCCGCCGTCCTCCACCGCGGCCTTTGGCCGAATCCCAAGGGATCCGATGACCTCGTGAACCGACGGTGGCTTCAACGATGGAACAACAGGTGAAAAAAATTCCCTTTTTTGTTTTTATTATTTATTTATTTATTTACTTTGGGAAGAAAAGAAAAAGAAAAGAAAAATTAAAGATAAGGATGAACCACCTTGCAATATTGAATCGATTTCAAAAGCTTTTTTTTTTTTGTGTATGTATTTTTTCGTAAAAAAATAATTACAATCTAGTAACAGCTTTTATAGCCAATATCTACTGTTCATTATACATTGTTTTTTTATTTTTCTACTGTTTGTTGGCCGTTGTTTCTCTGCTATTTCTTTGCTATCCTTTCGTTCTTTCTCTTTGTAGATGACGGTGCGCGGTCAATGGTGGGACGGAGGCTCTTGCCTTTGCCATTTTGGTGCAAGAGCGACAGAGGCTCGTCAGGCCTCGGGACGAGGCACCTCGAGCGATGTGCGTGTGAAAAGGAGCGGCACAGAGGAGGATTAGGGTTTCTTAGTTTTTTTTGAAATTTTTGGGTCATGGGCTTTAGGGTTTTTGTTTGTTTTGGGCCTATAAACTTGGGCCTAACATTTTTGTAATTGAATTGTTTAAAATTTTTGTTTTATTTTTATTTAGGGCCTGGGCAAATTGGGCCTACTACACCAATTCGCAACAATCCATTTCAATTTGATTCAATTCTCAATTTAGGTACAATTACATAACCAATTCAAGATATCAATATGACATTAACGAATATATAAACGAAACTCTACAGCAAATTAAACATATTTATATTATATGAACTTACCTGACAAAAACGATATTACTTTAGATAACAGGGACTATTCGACAGTTTTTCTCTTTTCCCCTAAATCAACAACTTGATCTATATAATAATTAATATTTAAAATATCAATACTAATCTGATAATAACACTCAAATTCATGCTTATAATTTTTAAATTTCATTTTACATATTTTCCCTAAACTTTTATATTTTATTCAATTTAGTCCCTAGAACAGGAACAAGTATAACTTTCACATTTGTGCTTCATTTTTCATTCTAATTTCAATTATTTCCTTATACAACCTCAAAAATCCAATTTTATAGAAATTTAATGTCACTTTTGACATATTCACAATTTAGTCCTTAAATGCAAAATTAACAAAATTTACTTTATCAAATTGTCCCTAAATAATTTATTTGATATTTATATAATTAATAAAGAATTAAATTCTATTAAAATTATATATTAAATAATTATTTTACTAATGAATTTTAATATTATTCATGTAATATTTATTTTTATTATTTAATACTAGCTTTATGATAAAAAATGTGTTTAATTATTATATAGAATTTTTTTTAAAAGTTATAAGAAAATAAATTTTATATATTCATTTCTTAATTAATATATAAACTCAGTTTTTCTGAAAAATTAAATTAAAGATTTTATGAAAAACAAAAAAAAAAAATAAAGGACTAAAATGTAAATAACCATTTAACTAAACTGCTTTTTTTTCTTACTAACCTCGGGTCAAAAATTTGGTGGTTCGTGCGTTTATAACAACTCACTGGTGATGTTCCTAACAACTCAAAATTGAGGTACGTTTCAATCACATTTTGTTCTCCTAACATTCCGAAGGCAGCAGCAATTATCCATAAATATTCGGTGTTAATAAACCTTAAATTCTTAACTAACATTTCTACAAGGATTACCATATGTAATGAATCCACTTCAATCATGAGCGGATTTAAGATACGTTTTCTTTACAAGTAACCAATCATTAAAAACAAGACTTTATGGTCAATCTACAAATGTAATAATCCTTCCTTCCTATTTGTATAAACCCACAGCTCTCCAATGACCCGCCGAAATGTTAGATTCTCTGCCTTTTAAATGCCCCCATGAAGGCCAAAATCAAAACAAGATTAATATTTGAAAGATTTGTGAATGCCGAGGACATTAACAAAAAGAAGCAAACGAATGATCAACAATAGTAAATAAAAAGGGTCCGCAGGCTTGATTGACTAATGCTCGAATCCAGAAACAAAACAAAATGGAACACCACATTCAAACACAATATGACACTGTCTAAAATTTGCAGATAAATTTGAGAAAAGATGTTGAGATAAAAAGGAAATAATCATGGTGTAGCTTGGCAGAGCACAAGTACGGAGCAGATATTATCGTAAGCATTCGCTGTTCAGGAGAGTACCCCATACGGTAAAGTTCAATTTTTCAGCTGTTTCGCTATCTTGAACCACTCAGTGTGGAAAGATCCCTCCATATCAACTCTTTCGTAAGTATGGGCACCGAAATAATCTCGTTGAGCTTGAACCAAGTTTGCGGGTACCCTTTCCCTCCTGTAAGTGTCAAAATAAGCAAGACTGGAGGACATGCCGGGAGTGCTAATACCGGAGTTGATGGCAAGACAAACAACTCTTCTCCATGCAGATTGCCTGTCGATGATTTCCTTTGCAAACTCGGGATCAACAAGAAGGTTTGCAAGGTCAGGGTTTCTGTCGTATGCCTTCTTGATTCTGTCAAGGAAAATAGCTCTGATGATGCAGCCTCCCTTCCATATTCTAGCCAGTTCCCCCAACTTCAAGTCCCAACCCTTCTCGATGCTTTTTGCACGAATGAGATTCATGCCCTGTGCATAACTGCAAATCTTGGATGCATAAAGTGCTTGCCTTACATCATCAATTAATTTCGCCTTGTCCACGGTTTGGTCGGTCAAGATATCACCGAACCCTCCTGATTTGAAAACTTTAGCGGCTTCAACTCTTTCCTCCTTCAACCCACTAAGGAACCTTGAATCCAAGGATGCTGCAATTGTTGGAGCAGCAATGGACAAATCAGCAGCTTGCTGTACAGTCCATTTACCAGTACCCTTCATGCCAGTTTTGTCCAAAACTTTGTCAACTAAATAACCCTCTCCTTTATCATCCTTAATTCCGAATATATCAGCAGTGATTTCAATCAAGAAGCTCAAAAGCTCCCCCCTGTTCCATTCTGAGAAAACACTCCGTAGTTCTTCATTCGATAATTTTCCAACAGATTTCAGAACATCATAAGCCTCGGCAATCAGCTGCATATCACCATATTCAATTCCATTATGAACCATCTTGACAAAATTACCTGATCCACCTTTGCCAATGTAAGTCACACAGGGTCCGCTATCAGAAACTTGAGCGGCAACCTTAAGAAGAATGTCTTCAATGTATTTGTAAGCTTCAAAAGACCCTCCAGGCATCAAAGAGGGACCGTTCCGTGCACCTTCTTCACCACCTGAAACTCCCATCCCTAAGTATAACAAACCCAGTCCAGACATTTCTTTCTCCCGTCTCTCGGTGTTCTCATACCACTCATTGCCACCATCAATGATACAATCACCTTTCTCCATGTATGCAGAGAGAGTTTTAATGGTCTGGTCAACAGGGGCCCCTGCCTTAACAAGCATGATTATCACTCGAGGTTTCTGGATCGACTGAACAAAAGATTCAGGATCATGGAAACCAAATAAAGGAAGATCCCCTTCCTGTTTAGCTCTTTCAACAGTCTCATCGACTTTGGAGGTAGTTCTGTTGTAAACAGAAATGGGGAAGCCTTTCTCGGCAATGTTAAGCGCAAGATTTTGGCCCATAACAGCCAAACCAGCAAGTCCTATTCTTGTAGGTGGAGCCATAGTTCTTCCTGTTAAATTTGCACATCATAATCAGTGACAAGCCAAAAGAACACAAAAATTGACAATAGAGACAAAGAAAACTACAAAATGAGAAAACCAACTTCTAATAGATTATATATACACATATATACATACATATGTGTATATATACATATAACACCAGTGATCATATAATGTCCTTGAAACTAAAAGCAATCATATTTGTGCAATGGATCAGCCATATATCATAGGTCACCCTCATACTCTCAGAAAATTCATATCACTTCAAAACTAAGAAATCAATTTCAGGTCCACAGTACAACTAACAAAGTCCTTAACCATTGAAGCTAATTGGAACCTTCTACTTAAATACAAAGCTTAATGTTTTATGATAATAAAAAAATCAGTTAGAAGATTACATCTAGTGTTAACAGATTCAAAACAATGGAATGAAAGTGCTAACAGTTTGTGAGAATCAAATAAGAAAACTTCAATAATAATAATAATAATAATAACAATAACCCCTCTCTAATAGCAGATTTAACAAATGAATGAATTAAAATCTCCCTAGAAATAATCACTGGTAAACCTTGCATAATCTATAACTTCTGTAAACTAAACTATTTGTTAATTCAAATTAAAAAAATAAAGAATCCATGTTCTACAAACTCATCAACTAACCCAGTAAAATAGATGGTGAAAATAAACTGAAATTTCTCAGATCATACATAACATATCACTATTGTAAATCCACAACTAATAGCAGCTGAATAAATTTTGTATTCGTTCAAATCCCAAACTAACAATGAAAAAAACAAGAAAACCAAAACCCAGATATCAGCCAAACTCAGATAAGAATTCCCAAGTAAAAGCCAGAAAGACAATTGGTTTTGCTTAATTAACAAAAAAAATCAAATCTTCGAAACTAAAAACATGATGGGATCAAACAAACAGATCAAAAGTTCCAAACTTTATTGAAATTCAACATAAGAAAAAAGAACTCGAACCTCAAAAAGTCCCTTCTTCCCTCTGTTTTTTTATTCTTCTTTTTTATAGAAGGAAATCAAAGATGTGGGTTTTTGAGGAAAATAGACAAATGGGTAGATAGAATTTGAGTAAATATATAAGAAAAAAAAAAAAATCCTAAAATGGTCAAATTTTGGCATCGCCGTTGATATTGTGGTAGGTGGAAGGGCTCCCCACTGACCCACTTTGTGTCTAATTTCTAGTTTGAGTTAAAATAGATAATTAATTATCTGATTACTTTTTTTTTTCCAATTGAAATCTGATTAAATAAAATTACTGAAAATTTATGTGTAATTAATCATAATACAAAAAAATTGGTTAAAAATGGTAGCAACACGCCAAAATGGACCCAGGTGACTGGTGAAGAAGGATACTTCATTTTGTTAGGTAGCCAACTACTCTTTTACCACTTTTCCTTTATATTTTTCTTTTTTCCATTCTTGAGAATATTCTTTTGTTCTCTCTTTTCTATTTTAATTTATTTTTTTCAACTACAGATCTTCAATTTTGGAGATATCAATGATTATTGCAGGTCTTAAAATTCAACCAAACATAAACAAACTCCCTCACTTAATTTTCCTAGAGTATTCAGTAAAAACTTGTATGTTAACTTGATAGTTAGGCTATTCATCATCTCATATATGACCGTATTTAGGACTTTGCCCCTTTTATAATTAAAAAAAAATTAAAAATTGAATAGGATAGAATGGAATGAAAAGAAAATTAAAATAATAAATAGATTATCAGCTTATATTTTGGCTTTTAAAAAAAGAACTATTTCAAATATTGAATAAATTTTTATATTTAAGTGGATAATTAAAGTTGTGCTACTAAATATAAATAATCTTTAATTTACAATTTAGACTTTATTCATTTTCTTACTTTGATATTTGTTCAAATTGGTACCTAAAATATATTCATTTCCTAATTTGGACCTAAAATAAAATAATTACTTAGGATAGGTGAAGTAAGACACTGCGGTAGAAGTTTGGCAGCTGGGGTAACCGACTTTCATATAGTTTTTTTTTTTCTCCCCAAATGAGAACTGACATAATATCAAGAATAGTCTCCATATTTTATCAAATTTTCATGATAACAATTTTAGTTTCTTTGAATTGTTTTTTTTTTCAATTTTAATACGATATTAATATGTTTCAAGTTAAGAATTGGTTTTTTCAAGAATTTATCTTGAAATTTTGATAAAATTATGAGGGGGCCATTTGTGATATTATTCCATTTTTTGTCAAAACATTGGAGCTCAACTAAAAACTTGGAATAATACCCCATTTTGGATTGCATCATATATAAGGAATTTCCTGGCTCAGATCGAAAAAACAATGTCACTCAATCATTACCAAACTGACCGCAATCTTTTTCTGTCTGTGAGGATCCCACTAGAGCGTCTTTTCTAATAAGCCATGAACTAGATCAAAATAATTCTCAACGAACCCATAAGAAGTGATCCCATTTTTTTCATCGGGTCCGGGTAGAGACCAAAAGTTCTTGAGCGACTGATCCGGCAGAACAACTCAAAAGATAAAGAAATATCGTTAATTTTTTCATGCTCGTTCCAAGCTCAAAGTACCATTTGTACAAATAAGAATCTCCTTCGTTACATGATTTCTTTTATCAAAACTTCAAGATATAATTTTGAGAGTAAATGAAAATCTGATAAGATACGAGGACCATTTTTGATATTATGCCATTTTTCATTTGGAGAAAGAACACTTGGAAATCCAGCTCCATCAATATCTCTAAATTATTCACTCCCACTTATATTATATATATAACCGAATCGATATCCGAATTTACTCATGATATCAAAAGTTATTTATATTTCTACTTAAATTATTTCTTTTTGCTAAAAAAGTTACTCGTATTTTTAATACATGACTCCTTCAAAAGCAAATTCAATAAATAAATAAAATCATTCATATATATGGGTATGGGGAACTATAGTATTTAATTAAAAGGAAGCTACAGAGAGTAATACATACATATGTGTATGTATGTATGTATATGTATATTATCCTTTAAACTATGATCTGACATTGAAAATTAAAAAATTCTTAACCCATCTCCCTAGGATACCTCTCCAATCCATTAGATAGGTGTAGAGAAAGGTTCCACTCTCAATCTAACTTGTAAAGCTTTATATATTAACATGGCAAATTTCGAACCAAATCTATTGATGGAAAAGATTTTACTAATAACAAAGAATCATTTTCTTGTGTACATAAAGCTATCTGGTTCAGTACAATTCATGCTTCTATTCAAGAGGACGAAATAGCAAAATTTATGAATCGATAATAGAAATTCTACAATAAATGGGATAATGAAAATAAATAAAACTGATGGTATAACCATCAAGCCACTATGAACAATCACTACAACTTTGTATTCTTGTTACCTTGATTGCTGGAGAGAAGCACAAGCACTTTAACTTAACCTAGACTCCGAAATTGCACATCTGCACAAACTCCATATCATTATCCACATATTTAGTCCAAAGATTCTTGTATTGGTTCATAGCAATGTCGAGCCAAGGTTTCATGTTTCCATTATAATGAATGACTGCAGCATTGTTGATCTCATCCATGCTAATGCTTGGATTGTATCCAAGACCGAGCACGTGCCAAGATTTGTCCAATGATTTAGTCAATGAGTAGAATGTGATCAGGCCAGGCGGAAGAGCACCCAATTTCCATAGAGTTCGATCCTCGTTCTGATCAGAAGGTCAAATGAAAAGTTAATTAAACATCCATTTTCAAACTTCAATCCATAATTCTCACCATTAGTATATCAGAGGTGTTGTATGCAAAATTTGACGTTATAAATTGGTTTTACTCCTAAAAGTTGTATCCATTTGATAATCATTTCTATGGTTTGCAATTTTCAATCCAAAAACCAACCTAATACTAGAAGGACTAAACACTGATTTTGATTTTCAGCATCTTGTTAAATGTTGCAGGTAAAAGTATTATTGATTTTCCTCCATCAAAGTCAATGGATTGATAGCTAGGAAACCAAACATCATACTAAGTTTGCTAACATATTAATAGCCTTATCAGTATCAAACATCACTAAGTTAACTTAAAAGAAAATAACACACTTACCAAGTTTTGCCACTCCTCATAAGTTTCCGTGCATTTCTCACGCCTCCAAGCATCAAGATCAAAAATATTCATCCCATATGCCCAGGCACAAGCCTTGGGATTAAACCTCTCCTTAATTAGAGGATGTGTAAAGTTCAAATACTGAGAGAAACGATGAAACGACCCAAAGCAGGTCTCAACAGCCCCATTTACCTTTCCAGCCAGATCTATCTTCCACAACCCTGTCAAGTCCTTTTGAACCACAACATCATCATCCAATAACAAAATCTTATGCAATTTTGGGTACATTTCAGGCAAATAAAACCTAAGGTGATTCAACATCGACATAGACTCGGGGTTCTTTAACTTCATGTTACTCCCATCTTTCGTCACATTCTCTGTTGTTTTTTCAAAGTTAAACCTCTGCTTCTTAGCAGACTCAATCTGCCTCAACACTGGGGCGTATGAAGAATTCAAGAAACTATAATCTTCCACTGCCTTCACCTCCAAATGAGCACCCCCTTCCACAGGTCTCATTCTAAACCAAACTTTCATAGCAGCCACATTCATTCTATCGGTCACCACATGGAACACATGTTTCCAAGGCTCCTCCGCATTCTTCACCACGGACCTCACCACCACAGAAACTGCAATTACATTATCTGAAAATACAGCATAATGATACAAACTAGGATCCTCAAACTCAGCCTTAGGCGACTCTTCCTTATACTTTTCCGGGTGTGAAATTCTCTCCTCCACAAGCCTCATTGCCAAGCAATGCAAACTCTTAGGAATAGATTTAGCAGCAATAGAGCTGGCTAAAGCTCCATTCTTTTTTGCCTTACCTAATGATTCACTAACAGAGAAAATGGTATCTTTCAACTTCTGAATTTTCAACTGATTATCATAATTCTCTTTAGATTCAGCTACCATCAACCTAGCAAATTTCACTCTATCTTTCACTTCTTTCTCAAACTGCCTTAAAACATCCTCATCTAAATTCCCATTTGTTTCAAACAAACTCGGTTTTGAAGTAAGATCTGAGAAGTTCTTAGCTAAATCATCAAACATTTTCAATTGCTTTGAATTTTCAAGCTTTAACTTTCTTGCATAAGCTGCATATGTTTTCACTAATGTGATATGATCATTAGCTTGCTTGTATATCAAATCTAACCTTGTTTTGAGAGGATCTGAATTCAAAGCCAGAAATGTTCTATGCATGTAAGCATTTGCGCCACTTGGAAGGCTCTGCTAAAAAAAACCCAAACAGAAAAAACGGTTAGATTATCTAAACAGGCATTTGAACCCCAAAAAGATTTGAATTTTGCAGTATTCAAAGCTCAGCTGAAAAGAAAAACAAAACAAAAAAAACTTCCCATAGGAAAAACGCCAGAAAGATATGGATTTGGAAACAGTGTAAGTGAAGAATTGGATTAGAGAAATAAAAAGGAGAAGGTAAAATTACAGAGTGGTGATGCGTTGGAGGAGGACGAGAAGTGAGGAGAACGGAGACAGTGACAATGAAGAGAAGGGAAAACAAGGCAGAGATGAAGATCCTGTAAGAAAACAAACTACGGAAACCAGCCCCAACTCCGCCTGATCCGCCGCCTCGACTGCTCCTGACGGCGATAGCCATTGAATTCAGCTAAGAACCCACTGATCACTTTCTTCCCTTGAAGTGATTAGTGAAACAGAAATGTGGTTAAAGTGGGATCTGAGATCTGATAAGGAAAATGTGTGAAAAGTTGATTTCCGCGTCGGTGTTGAGTATTTTATTGATTTTACAAAAAGGAGATTTTGTTTACCCGGCTACGCTCGGGGTTTAAAAAACTAATTATAAAATCATTTTTCTTTTTAATTATTTTTATATCAATTAAAAATTAAAGTAAAAAAATAATTCATTTTAAAAATACACAATTTAATTTAAAATTAGTATAAAATATTTCCTCAAAATTTAAGTAGTATAAAAAATTTATTTATTATAAAAGAACTCACAAACCAAAACATTACATAAATTGATACATTACGAACATTGTATAGAAAAATTAAAATAAGATTTAAGTGAATATGTTAATGTAAATAATTAACTTATAAATCTATTACATATAAAAAGAAGAAACATATGAGCACTGTAGATGTTTAAAGATGAAGAGGGATAAAACAAAAGAATTGAGGGATAAATTAACACCTAATCTTCTTTATCCCATAAATTTAGGGATAAAACAAAAGAATTGAGGGATAAATTTAGGGATTAAATTGAGAAAAATTATAAATTTTCTATGAATAAAAAAATTTCAAGGGTCAATATAAAAAAAAAAAGCTGCTAAGAATTAAATGTTGAAATGGAAATGAGGGGGATCGGTAAAAAGGAAAAGAAATTAAAATACTTTATTAATGTTTAAAGAATTGAATTGGTGGTTTAGCCCCCGATTCTCGATTCAACCATTATAAAATTAAAAATATTAAAAAATTCATCAAAGTTCAAAAATAATTAAGAAATAATAATAAATAAGGAAAAAAATAAACACAAATAAATGGTAATAGAGATATAAACATTCATTTTGTAAATTATAAAAATTAAGTTAAATATTTAAATTAATTTAAATTTGGTTAAGAAGGTTTTTAATCGGTTTTTACCTGATTTAATTGATTTCGTGCTAGTTCTATCTTCTTCCAGTTTTTTAATATCGCTTGCATAGGCTAAATCACCAATTCCCTAATCAATTGGTTAATCTACTCCGATTTTAACAACTAAATATTTCATCTAATAATATGTTTTAATATGTTTATATACTTAAAGAAATTGATCCGTATGTTCAATCTCGTGGTTTAGGATCTAAACATGATTTATTCAAAAAAAGTGTTTTAATTTTTTTTGTAAATAAAATAGAAATTAATTACAGAGATAAAACAATTACACTACAAATTGAGTCCCCATCAATTCAAACTTACTCAGTAATTTATGTAGGAATTTCCTTGAACCTAATAGACTCATACGAATTCTTCTGCATTGCACTAGCCAATATATGAGCTGTAGCATTAACTTCTTTTGCTACCTTCTGTAAAATCGCTTGCCACTTTCTACTACAAAGTTTATTTATTTTTAAATGGTGATATAAAGGATTAAATTAATTTAAATTAATTTATCCTTAATATCTTAATAATTATATAAATTTAATTTTACAATTAAAATATGTTAATATTACTACATCTAAAAATAAAACTTTTGATTCAATAAATACTATTATTTAATAAAAAAGTAATTTCAAAATAATTTAAATTTTAATTAAAAAATTAGAAACCCAAGCGCATGCGGGGATCTAATGCTAGTTTTTAATAAAAATGTATAACAATACTTTTAAACACACACAATTTTGTATTGATTTCTTTCCCTCCCTCTCAACTCAATTCACCCACATCTCCAATAGAAAACCCAAAAAGAACAGCTGTCACATTTTCCAATAGTTTCTTAGAAATGCAACAAACTACCCACCTAAGTACACTTTATTTCATATTTTTTACTTCCATGGAAAATAGAATCATTTAATTATACCAACAAGTTTGAATTTTTTTAAAATGGTTTTCTAATTATTATTATTTTGTCAAGTTCCATTACATGTCAGTGACGGAGGGGTGAAGTGGACAGTCAAAGAATTGATATAATATAAAATATTTAATCATATTTTTTTAAAAAAAAATTAATCCTCAATTTAATTCTAATTCTAATTCTAAAAAAATTAAATAAAATATAAAAATACATAAATATTTAGAATTATAAAAATTATAGTGCTTTTTTTAGGGTTTAGGATTTTGTTTATTTAAATTAGATTTTAGGTTAATGTTTTGTTTATTTAAATTAGATTTTTAATTATTTATTTTGTAATAATTTTTTGAGATGTTAAATAATAATTTAATTCAAAATATAAAAACATCGTATTTTTACACAAATCGTATATTCGAATCCTAGAAAATTGAATTGGATTCATAATCGAAACTCCGTCTACTCTACAGGGATGAATTATTAGTTATTAAATTTTTTTGCCTTCTTAATATTAGTTTGATCTGATTTTCCAGAAAATTATTTATTCTCTTATCTATTATTTTCAAATAGTCATGTTCAAGAAAAATATCCCATGAATCTCGAGATATATGATGGGTTTTTTAGAATAAGGCTGGGGTTGAAATTTATAGAGAGAAAACGCTCCAAGTAAGATGCACTGTCATCAGAAACACTAAAAGTGCATCCACCTGGAAACATTTTTAGCTGACATGGTACTGAAAGCGCTTTTAACTGGACGCTCTTTCAGTGTTTTTGCTGGCAGTGCGTCTTGCTTGAAGCGTTTTCTTTCTACAATTTTGAACTCCCCACCAGGCTTAAGGAATTTTCTAAACCAATTGCGAGTCATCTTTAGTCTATAAAACCAACTTAATTAAACATCAAGTGGCATAATCCATTTACGGGCAAAGAAAAATCATAGGAAGATCAGAAGAAGAGAAGTTCGCACATAAGCCATAAGCTGAATTGCTTAAAGTAATCATTGGTTTTTGTTGTTCATATTTAATTACAACACTATTTCTCTACATGATTTTTTTCTTCCGAACATGTGGAACATTTTATCCAGACCTAAAAATCAGTAGACAAATTAATGCTATTGTTTAGTACGACGATGAAATGCATGACATTGAGAACGGTGTCATTTTTTTATCAGAGAATACATCACGATTGGCTTTAACCAGAACTTCAAAAAAAAATAGGCAAAAAATTGTCGAACCCAACCAGATGAGAATGTTGTACCTTAAATATCAGTTTTGTACTTTGGTCGACCTCGTAAAAAATGATGCTTTCGAAATCAGAGTTGCGAGGAGGTTGGAGGCGATGGTGCAGACACATATTGGCAGTGGATCACTATATCTAGAGTTATGTGTGGAGTTTGCAAGGACAGACGAAGGCCCTCGGAGGTCAACACATGTTCATGTTCGAAAGGATGGAACGAAAGAACAATCCGAGAGTCCAACGACACAGTTGTTGTAACAGCCCAATTTTCAGTGGTGTCGGAAACAGTGGTTCGAGACCACCAAATTCGATGAGTAAGCTTGTAAATTTTATTATTTAGTAGCTACGAGTCAAATGTGATTTTAGAAAGATTTCTGAATTAGTAAATTGTGTTTTATAAGGATTTATTGGTTAAGTGGTTTGGAAAATGAGGTATTGAGACCTCGATTTTAAAACCGAGCCATAAATATTTTTATAAATATTTACGGAGTGTTATTAAGATAGTATTAAAGTTTCGTTAGGAAATTTTAACGTTTTGATAGTTAATTAATTAAAAAGGACTAAATTGAAAAAGGTGCAAAACTTGCTAATTAAAGAAATAATGATTAAATAGCCTAAATGGTAAATAAGGGAGGAATAAAAAGGCAATTAGACACACATGGGAAGGCTGAGGCGGCATAAGTAGAAAAAAAACAATGAAATTAGGTGATTAAGGGGTAAAATTGGAAAATGAAATAAAATTAAAATAGCTAAAAATGGGATTTAATAGTTTCTAGGCAATTCTTCATCAATCTTCAGCATAAAAACACCATTGAAAATCCCTTAAGAAGCTGATTTTCTATATTAGCTCCATGTAAGTTTAATTCTTGCCTTCTTCTTGTAATTCTTGTATTTTTAAGACTTTTATAATTAGGTCCAACTAGCTATTTCATTAGTTTTT